>JAQJVL010006561.1:0-28400 GCA_035578905.1 Stictocephala bisonia | reverse complement strand
TCTTGAACTTTTGACTGAACACTCAACTAGTGAAGCGGATCGAGGCACTGAGGTACGCTGCGCGCGCACCCAACTCCAACCAGCTGGAACAAAGAGGGCGCAAGCTCTCCTACCGCGCAATCTCTCCTCGCTTTACCTTAAATAAAAAATTAATTTAAATAGTTAGGCTAACAGTGTATTACAAATTATAAACAGATAAAATAAAAAGAATTGACCCTTCATTTTTGTATAAATAATTAATTAAAAACGTGTATTGCGGGTTGCCTAGAGTGTTAAGTAGGGAATTGAGGATACCCAATGATAGCCGGTTGAAATTAACCGTGATTAGATAGTTTTAATGTAAGTATAGGTAGGTAATGGTGTATGTTAAAGGAAGCCGTAGATGAGTGGGAGTATATGGAACATAGGTAAGTTAAGAGAGAGTTATATAAGAAAGCTAGGTTAACAGTGTATTTATTAAAAAGTTGAGAATAATTAAATAAAAAATTAATTTAAATAGGTAGGCTAACAGTGTATTACAAATTATAAACAGATAAAATAAAAAGAATTGCCCCTTCATTTTTGTATAAATAATTAATTAAAAACGTGTATTGCGGGTTGCCTAGAGTGTTAAGTAGGGACTTGAGGATACCCAATGATAGCCAGTTGAAATTAACCGTGATTAGATAGTTTTAATGTAAGTATAGGTAGGTAACGGTGTATGTTAAAGGAAGCGGTAGATGAGTGGGAGTACATGGAACATAGGTAAGTTAAGAGAGAAAGTTCAAATTCAAATTCCTTTATTGTCCGTAACATATAATTACATGCATGAACATTGTCAAGTTTCTTAATCTACTTCACAAAATCTATATACAAACATTTCAGGATTAAACTAATTTATGGAACAATATGAGACAATATAAAATGAAAGACCCACTTAGGCTATATAAGAAAACACCTAACTTCATCAGACACTCAAATCTTACATAAAATAGATATTTACAATTGCAATCCATAAGGACATTTGTTAATTAGATATTTCTTTAATTCAGACTTAAAATTATTACCATTTAACATCTTTATTTCTTGGGGAAGTGCATTGAAAAAAATTGCTCCCTTAACAAAAGGACTAATTTCAGTAGTTTTGAAATTTCTATTTACCCTATGTAAGTTGTATTTGTGCCTTGTATTGTGATTATGAACATCCACATTTTTGTTTGTAAATTTTTCATCTTGTTTAACCAACATTATTACTTGAAACATGTACAATGCATAAACAGTCAAAATTTTTAAATCGGTAAAAATGTTTTTGCAAGACACTCGAGGATTTACTTTTGCTATTATTCTTAATGACTTCTTTTGGAGAATGAAGACCCTATCCATGTGTGTTTTCGATGCACTACCTCATAACAATAAGCCATAAGAAAGATACGGATACACAAGACCATAATACACCTTGATTAGCATAACTGAATCAAGACAGGAGCTGAGTCTTCTAAGCAAAAATAAGCCAGGTGATATTTTTTTTACATACATAGTCAATATGTACCTCCCAGGAAAGTTTTGTATCTAAATAGATGCTAAGGAATTTGCAAGATGAGACCGCCTTAACACTAAAATCATTACTTTTTACAACAATATTTTCATTAACACCACTTGGGCTAAAACAAACTAGTTGTGTTTTGTCTACATTCAGTAGCAAGTTATTGTTCTTGAAATATACATTACATTCATTCATGAATCTAAGGATTTTATTTTCTAATGTGGATAAGTCTTTTGTCCAGCAGAGACCAGATGTATCATCTGCATACATACTTAGAAAATAACTGTTGTTCATTGAAATTTTGAAATCATTAACATAGCAAATAAATAAAAATGGCCCTAATATTGAGCCCTGTGGCACCCCAAATTTTACTATCCTAATGTTTGATCTTTTCCTTTCCACTAAGTATCCATTATCATACAAGATTTCAGTGCATTGTGTTCTGTTATTTAAATAAGATTTGATCAATAAAAACAAGTTACCACTAACACCAGTATTTGCCAATTTATTCAACAGGCTTTTGTGATTTACTCGGTCAAATGCTTTTGATATATCTAAAAACGTTCCTCCTACTTTAATACCATTATTTATACATTCCAACGCTGTATGAACAAATTCCGCAGCAGCTGATGTAGTACTACGCCCTTTTCTGAATCCGTGTTGGAAATCTTTTATAAGATCGAAGGAGTAATGGTAAGCTGTTAAATGTTTTAGTACTATCTTTTCAATTAGTTTGCTAAAAACAGAAATTAGAGCAACTGGCCTGTAGTTTTGAATTTCGGTTTTTCTACCTTTCTTATAAAGTGGTTTTATTAAAGATAATTTTAAAGCTTCTGGAAAGATTCCTTCATTTAGAACACAATTGATTAATTGTAATAGGGGGAAAGCTAATTCTAATTTGCATTTTTTTAATAAATAAGGTGAGATTTCATCCCAGCCAGTTGATCTTTTGCTATTCAAACTATTTATTAGGTCCAGGACATCTGCAAGACACAATTCTGGAATATCACTGTTAGAATTATGTTCATAATTTACATTATCATTGAATGGATACTCAGACTCATTACTTTCAACTGTATCAATAAAATAGTCATTAAACTCATTACAAACAATTGTCGGATTACTAGTAATTCTATCAGTAACAGTAATTTCTATGTTAGGCTTAATTTTACAACTATAATTACATCCTCTCCTAGCTTCATTTACCAAAGACCAACAAGATTTTGCTACGCAGCCTGATGATTGTGTTATTCTATTGATTTTGCTAGTTTTTATCTTTTTAACTTCTGCACGGTACCTTTTTTTGTATTCTGTGTATCTTTCTTTATAAAGATCAAGTTTGTAAGTCTGATACCAATCATACATTTCCTCCATTTTGAGTTTTAAGTTTATAGTATTTCTATCTAACCTAACAGGATTTGTTCTTTTATTTTCCTTACTCAGGTTGAATTTTTTATTTGGACATGAAGAATTTAAATGATACCCTAATATATTAAAAAATATATCCCATTTATTGTTAACCCTTTCTGCCTGATAAACTAAATCCCAAGACTCATTTTTCAGGATATTTTGAAGAAGGATTACATTATTGTCAGAAAATAACCTTTTGTATTGAAACTTATTGACTTTAATTTTATTTTTGTTTTCACATTTTATTTCTAAAATCTGGCCCAAGTGATCAGAAATATGCCCATTAATAACATTTACATAAGATATATTTGCTATATTAGTAATTACATGATCTATTGAACTCACATGATGAGTTGTAATCCTTGTCGGGGTGTGACCTAACAGATCGTTCATATTATTTGATAAAATCAGATCCTTAATCTTTTGGTCCTGGGAAAATCATCTAAAGTGTTAATGTTAATGTGTCCCATGATTATAATATTTTTTTCATTAACTTCTGATGAAAGTTTATTTAAGACACCCTCTAATGAAGAAAGAAATAAATCATCGTTACCAGATGGGGACCTATACACTCCAACTATAAAAAATATATTCCCACAGAAAATCAGTTTAACTACTACAGCTTCAAAATCTATATCTAAACATGTGTTTTTTACCCATTCTAAGTTTTTAACAGAGTCGAAGCTTGGAATATCTTTTAAATATAGAGCAACTCCCCCCCCCCCCTTTGTGATGACTTCTACAGTATGAAGCAGCTAACTTATAGTTGGAAAAATTAAACATTTCTATGTTCTCATGTGATTGCTGATGTTCAGTTACTATAAAGACACTGGGGGAGACACAATTAATGTAATATTCAAACAAATCAAACTTATTACCTAAACCCTGTACATTATAATGAAGCAAAGTAAAACTTTGGCAAGTGGTATTGTGAAAGCTATTAAATTTCTTGCTACTGACTGGTTCCTGATATCTTATGTCTGTAATAGTCTTTTTTTCTCCCCTTTGTTTTCCACTGTTATATGAGCTGACACGTCTAATTTTATTTAAGGGAGTCCTAAAAAACTAACTTTATCATAGGCTAGTGGTATTGGCCGATCAACCGTTTCTTCAGCAACTTTAACACTACTTACAAAATCTAAAATCCTATCAACTATGTACATTTTTCCTTGCTTATTGGGATGTAGGCCATGTTTGGTATGGAACCTGGCTCCAAGACTGTTTATATCTTCTACCCTAACATTATCAAAATGACTGCATACCTTACTTATCATTTCATTTGCCCTCATAACTTCCTTGTTCACGCAAGACCAGGTTGGCAGATCATGCCGGTGTGGGATGTTGAAAACCAGTACGTTTGTGTGCCTCATGTCTTGTAGTCTTCTCTTCAGTGAACGTATTAGGCCGGTGGTCTCGTTACATGCTACATCATTTGTTCCTCCAATGATAACAGCAGCGTCTTTCCTTCCCATGTCTGAACAGATGGCCTTGGTTTCTTCTGTTACAACATCAAGTTTCGCCCCTGGTTTCAGCATACTGGACAAATTATAGTTGCTTCTTGAATTAAGCTCTTTGGTTAGTAGTCTGCCTTGGCTGTCAGTGAAGAGTCTTATTTTAGTCTTCCCATCGATGTTTTTTCTTTTTCCACAGAACTTAGGCTTTTGAGTTTGATAATTGTATGTATTACTGGGATTGTACTGACGGTTTTCTGTGTTGAGGTTATGGTGCTTTACTGAATCTATGCAGCATTGTAATTTGTCTTTGTCAGAAAAAGTTGAAAGGGGTTCAAATCTGTTTCTTAATGGTAAGGCTGGGAAAACTTCAATACTTTCTATGTTATGCTTAAAGGATTTAATACCACAGACTGTCTCCCACGCCGCTGATGTAGATCTAGGCCTAGACTTGTCCAAGTTTTCTGATCAGGCCTATCATTTGAACATTTGCTATTCTGACAACTCGAGGTGTTGTTGGTGGCATCCTTCAGCTTGTCATATTCAAATTGGAGTTCTTTTAAATCGTTCTGCAATATCACTATTATCTCTTTTAGATTTATCTCGTTCGTGTACTCGGGGTCGCTTGGCCATGGTACTTGGCCGTCGTTACTCTGCCGCTCCACCATTTTCTCGTTCATTGAGATACACGTAGGGCACAACCACTCAGTATTTTCGTCTGGTATTTGCTTCTCTTCAATTTTCCCCACATTTGAAATGAATCCATCGGTCACAGGAATCACACAAAACACCGTTTCTAACAGTTCTATTGCATTTTGAACATTTGTTACTAATAATTACACGATTTTTCTGAGGAGCTGAAACAGACACGTCCATACTACCAGGAGCCATCTCTAACTCTCCGTTATATAAGAAGCTAAATAAAGTTATATAAAGTTATATAAGAAAGCTAGGTTAACAGTGTATTTATTAAAAAGTTGAGAATAATTAAATAAAAAATTAATTTAAATAGGTAGGCTAACAGTGTATTACAAATTATAAACAGATAAAATAAAATAATTGCCCCTTCATTTTTGTATAAATAATTAATTAAAAACGTGTATTGCAGGTAGCGCCTTCATTTTTTAGTAGACAAGTCCCGCATTTCAAGACTGTATTGCAGGTAGCGCCTTCATTTTTAAATATATAATTATAAGGTAGCGCCTTCATTTTCCGTGATACTACAGAGACATGACTTGCTCCCGACCATTTTACCTACTCACCTCCTTCACAACATTTGGATGATAAACAATCAAACTATTTGGTTTCAATGTTAACATTGCTGCTATGGGAATAAATATATATATATATAGACCATTTGACCAAAAACATAACTAGGGTGGACCGATGCTTCTAGGTATCGAACGAGGCGACTCAACCGGACCGATTATGATTTCATAACCAGTGTTAATTCAAAATATATGCCAGCCTCGGCAGACTCTCAAGCAAGAACTCTCCTTTGGAAACTGGGCCTCCAGTCTGCACCCTAAAGTTGTGCTATGGAGTTAACGTGCAACTGTATTTTGTACCAATCGCCCCAAAATTCCTCTTGTCCCTCACTGTCGCCACCCCCTTCAACTTTCATTTTAACTTTCGTGGATCAAAACGCCGCCTGAACGGCAAAGGGATTAGTAGGAATCTTTATTACGGTCTACATTTTAGCGATTTTCCATAAAAAATACATTGGGGCAGTTTTGGAGTAAAAAAGGCCCGCCATCCTGTTAATGAGTGAAAAGGTAAACTATTTTGAATTTTTCTGGAGGTGTCCGACCGAGAGCTTTAATTCAAGTTTACTCTTTATGGGAGTAGCACGCTGCGAAGTGCCCCCCCCCCCCAACATTTAGTGTCAGTGTGTGACTACATCGAGCTTTATATTATACTATGGGACACTCCTGCTCGCTTCGCGTGCCAACCACTTGCTACGCTCGTAAAGGAAGCTCGGCCTGCGGGGCAGTGGAGCCCATAAACATAGTCTTTTCTAAAATCTGATAGTGTATTAGTAATTAGGAGAAGAATGCTTTTAATTTGATGCCCCCACTTGGGTGTATTAGTTTAACATTACCCAATTTCGGGTTTTGTGCATATTTTTATTTTGGGGGAGGGGGTTAGAGCCCTTTGATGTTGCATCTTTCAAAATGCAATGGTACAATGTAATTTAGGAGATAAATTCGTATATAGTTTTATACCGCACTTGGGTGTTTTATTTTAGTAATACCCTTTCTTTTGTTTGATTATTTTTTTCATATGCTCCTTGTTATTTTCCGTTTTAAAAATCTGATGGTATATTTGTATTCAGGAGAAAGAAAATAATCTCTATTCCAACAGCCAAACAAACCGCATAATAGCGTCATTATAATAGTACATTTGGTCAAAAACATAAAATTGGCCTTTTTTTTTTTTTTTTTTGAGAAACCCAGCTTAAAGATGACATCAGTATTAAAAAATAACATTTTCAAGAATTTCAGCTTTTTGCCCCTGATAGCCCAATTTTTTGAGATTTTAAGTTGAAATTCATATATACGGTGCGCGTTTGTTACGCGTGAAGGTTTGACAATTTTACTCTAGCTTTTTATCAAGTTAGATCATAAAAACTACTTTTTTGTGATTTCCCATAAGAAATACGTTGGGGCAGTTTTTGGGACTACGCGAGTAGATTAGCACTTTTATTGGGGGGGGGGGGGGGGGGTCTTCAGAGGACGATATAAGTTTGTTTCTCGCGTGTACGTCTCATAGTGCTCGGCCATCTCCACGTTTTACGATTAATTTGTATTTGGGATGCATGTTTGCATAGAGGCGATCTAATTGCTCTGATGGGGACGTTCTGCCTCTTCTTCTCATTAGTGTGCTGAGTGCTACCACAAATGAACGAATGGGCTCGTTCACTCCCTGTGTTCTTCTTTTGATCTCGTCATCTAGATTCAAATGGTAACCAGCAGGTAAGAAATTCAGTCAAAGTCGTTTCTGAAGTCTTCGTACGTCATCCAAAACATCTTATTATTCCTATACCAAAGCAGAGCGTTTCTCCTCAGAAGTTCTGGCAGTGCTTTAATAATATCGGAGCCGGACACGCTGTATGATTCCATTAGTTTGTCAAGCCTTTCTAAGAATGATATTGGATCTCTTTCTCCATCGAAACTTAAATTCCATTTCCGAACAACTCCGCATATCTCAGCTGAACAAAAATTACGCTGAACTGTGTTCGTGTACTGCTGGGCCTGCTTCCTAGCATCATCCTGTCGAATGGTATCTGCTCCACTCCATCCATGTGATCTCCCTACCGTAGCCATCATTTGGGAATCGTGTTGTATTGGCAGACTAGTGGACGCTTGACAGCCGCTCTTTCTACTGGAACCAGTGCTATGTTCCTGTGTTGTAGATCCAAAGTACTCGAGGCCTACGTTTTCCTTCCTTTCTCTTCGCGTCTGCATCTTTAAAGCTATAAGCTGCCTTCTAACGTCGTTGTCACTCGCCTCGGGATGCATATCTAATATTTCTCGTAAATTGGCCTCTAGTCTAGTTTTACTCAGGTATCCTTCCTCGCTAAGGTGCTTCGTTTCTTCTAGATTAGACGTAACCACTCCACCTGTAGAACCTTCCAACTGCTCAGAATTTAGGCGTATAAATTTAACGAACTCTCTTCTCAGTTGATCTAATGTTTTCCCTTCACAGTCCAAACGGTACTTAGACATATCCGCTATTAACTGGGCTTTGGGTAAACGATATACCCAACCTACTAATGGATCTAGTTCGGTAGGTGACGGAATTGAAGGGTCCGTGACAGTTCCTACTGTTAACCTTAGGACACTGGGTCGCTGTTCAGCAGGTTTCGTTTGTTGCTCCGATCCTTCTTGTTCAGACATTCCTCTTCCGCTTTCCAACTCCTTCCTATCCGTGGTCACGGTAGCAAGGAGATAATGTACCAGAGGGAGATGGTTTATTCCCATCCCCCTTCTGGGTTGGATTTCTTTCGCATTCTGGGATCCACCCTTCGGCAATACATACATTTGACTACAAAAGTAGCTAAGAATTCTCCAGAAACTAATTGGTCTCAGCATCTCGAAATAATAAAGTCAAAACAGACAAAAGCTTTCGCAATTTAAAAAGCTTTCTCCTGGGAATAGACCAAAATGAATGTGATCTATGACTTTCGTGAACTCGAAATGGGATGTCGCTTATAGTCTCCTCGTTAGTCAGAAGCAAACTGACCTTCTTTATTTTTATGGGAAATAAATTAACTCGTCTTCGTGGTGATATCAAACAGGATAATATAAAAATCAAGTTCCCAATAACGTATATCTCGTCCCTGATGACATTAAACTCGTCCCTGTTCGGGCGCCATTTGTAAGGTACGTTTTTCGAATAATTTTGCGAAGGTACGTTCGGTATCGAATAAATAGTTCGCACACTTGCCAGCTAGGATAGTTGCAGCGGGCTGGGTATAATTCCAGGGGTCGGAGTTAAGGAATGGAGTCTAGGCGAACGGTTCAGTACTTTTGATCTCAAAAGATCATTCACGTGGCATAAGACCACAACTCATTATCACCTCTCGCCTCAAGGGAGGTTGGGACAGTGTGGTGAGGATATAGGATGCTGGAAATGCCGATATTATATCCTAATGTCCTAAAACCCCAAGTCCCGCCTTTTACGGCAGTCCAAAGCCAAATGGACCTATGGAACGTAACTACGATTGGGCTGTCCCGCCTTTCACGGCAGTTCAAATCCAAAAGGGGACCTATGAAACCTACCTACGCTTGGGCTGTCCCGTTTTTCACGGCTGTTCAAAGCCAAATTGGGACCTACGAAACCTACCTACGCTTGGGCTGTCCCGCCTTTAACGGCAATTCAAAGCCAAAAGGGGGCCTACGAAACCTACCTACGCTTGGGCTGTCCCGCCTTTCACGGCAGTTCAAAGCCAAAAGGGGACCTACGAAACCTACCTACGATTGGGCTGTCCCGACTTTCACGGCAGTTCAAATCCAAAAGGGGACTTACGAAACCTACCTACGCTTGGGCTGTCCCGCCTTTCACGGCAGTTAAAAGCCAAAAGGGGACCTACGAAACCTACCTACGATTGGGCTGTCCCGACTTTCACGGCAGTTCAGAGCCAAAAGGGGACCTACGAAATCCAAAAGGTACTCGGGCGACTCGCCTCGTAAATGAAATGATTCAAATAAAAACAAAACTTCTACTGGCAGAATGTAACAAATGAAAGCTAATACTAACGATAGTTGGGCTAGGACCGCTTTTCTCAGCAGTAACTACTTAACCCAAATTAACTCGTCTCTGATAACTTAAACGTCTCATCTCACATGCAAGGATTAAAACAAACTACTATAAGAATGACGATAATAAGCGAATGCACAAAACTAACAGATATGGCAAGCTTTAATACGTTGAGACAGGCCCACTTACCTCTTCGAACTGGTTTCACTGATAACACTCGATTTGACTGCCTCTGCGGGTTGTGGTCGGCAGTTGTGTTCTAACCGGCCTGGCGCCTCCAAGCGGTGCGTAAGTGTAGCAGGCGGCAGACGCGGGAATTTCAAATGCCCTAATTCTCTGTCTGCTTGAACTACTCTTCGTTTTACTTAAATTATCCTTTTTAAAACAAAATAAAAAAACTACTCTTCATGTAGCAACCTTACACACTCACCAAAAGCAAGTAGGAACTTTTGTTACCAACACACAGGTAAATAAAATT
The DNA here is from genome assembly GCA_035578905.1 of Stictocephala bisonia. NCBI lineage: Eukaryota > Metazoa > Arthropoda > Insecta > Hemiptera > Membracidae > Stictocephala > Stictocephala bisonia. The sequence continues at coordinate 18,277 of JAQJVL010006561.1, read as the reverse complement.
AAATTTTCACACCACACAACCAACAGCTCAAAGATTGAGACCTAAATTTATTTTAAATCAAGATATTCATTGTTTTAGATGTGGTTTGGAAAAACATAAGCCTCAAGATGAGAACTGTAAAGACCCTTAACACTACGTGTAGAGCTTGCTGGAAAGTAGGACAATTTGAACGAGTTTGTCTTAAATCTTATAATGTAGTACTCAGCAAAAATAGCTTAAAAAGGCAAATCAGGCTAATTGATGGTAATATCAAAAGTGATTTGTATAACGTTGACAATGGTAATGACATTTCACGTGATAATTATAACAACTCAGTTCAAATGAATGATGATCCAGAAATCGGTCACATAGCCTTGGTAAATAACGTTAATGATATAAACAAGGTGGAACGATTTTCATACATAGTACATTTAACAATAAATAGTGTTCCTATTGCTATGGAATACGACACTGCTGCTGCCAGAACAATAATAAGTAAGTCTACATGGAAACGTATTGGCGAACCTAAATTATCTCCTACAGAGAAACTGGGTGCGTATCCATCATTTCAAATAAAAATGTTAGGCGAAACAAAAGTTACTGTTGAATTGGATTCAACTTGTTTGGAGTTGGATGTGGCTGTCACTGATAGCTTGACAGATACTCCTTTACTTGGCAAAGATTGGATTGTTGCATTCAAACTAGACCCTAACTGTCAACACGTACGTAAACAAAGTTTTCACAATATTAATCATATCGACGCCGATATTTTGGGCAAAGAGAGAGTAAAACAGCAAATATACAAATAGTTCAAGGATATAATTTCAAACAACTTGGGTACGGTGCGTAATATTAAAGTAAAGGTGAGGGTAACCGATGACGTACAGTTACCAATACACAAACCGAGGCCAGTTCCTTTTGCACTTCACAATGCCACAAGCAAAGAACTTGACCGTTTGGTTTCTGTAGGGGTGCTAGATCCTGTAGATCCTTCTACTACTCCAATTATTTGTGCTTCTCCAATAGTTGTTGTTCCAAAGGCTAATGGAGAAGTAAGATTGTGCGCAGATTTCAAAGTATCAATCAATCCTCACTTGGTTGATGACGAATATTCAATTCCAATCTTTGAAGAAACCGTTTGAAGTTGAATGGATCTAAAATATTTTCTGTTATTGACTTGAAAGATGCCTATTTACAGCTTCCTGTTGATGAAGAATCAAAGAAATATTTAGTAATCGTGACACACAAAGGTTACTTCACATTTAATAGGTTACCTTTTGGTATTAAAACAGTTCCTAAAATTTTTCAAAAGTTAATGGACCCGCTTTTAGTCGGAATTGACAATATTGCATGGTATTTCGATGACATTTGCGTAGGGGGCAAAAATGGACCAGAACACATTGAAAGGATCAAAACAGTTTTAAATGTCTTGAGAAAAGCTGGACTTTGTACACGTGAAGCTAAATTGCAGCTTTTTAAAGAAAGTGTAACCTACCTCGGACACAAGATCAGTGCTCTAAGGATCCAACCAGTTGAAGATCGTGTCGAAGCTATAAAGAGACAGCCTCCACCCAAGAACACATCCGAGCTTCGCTCGTTCCTAGGGTCTTTAAACTATTATTCAAGATTCATTCCCAACTTACAGTCACTTTGCTTTCCTTTACACAGACTTTTGCATAAAAACTCACCCTGGAACTGAAGTAATGAATGCGAAAAAAGTTTTAATCAGATTAAAAGCTGTATTTCTACAAATATGGTTCTGGCTCATTATGACCCAAAACGGCCACTTATACTGGCAACAGATGCTTGCAATCAAGGTTTAGGAGCTATATTGCTTCAATGCTGCCCTGACGGTAGTCAAAAGCCTATAGCTGCTGCTTCAAGAACACTGAATGTGGCAGAACAAAACTACTCTACAATTGACAAGAAAGCAGTGGAGATTATATTTGGAATAGAAAAATTCTACAAAATTTATATGGTCGACACTTTACACTTGTGTGCGATCATAAACCTCTTACAAGAATCTTTGGGGCAAAACAGGCTATACCAAAACATGCTGCTTTGAGTCTTGCACGATGAGCAATCATCCTAAGTGGATACGACTATGATATCCGCTACAGGGCTGGAAAAGACAATGTTCTAGCTGATTGTTTAAGCAGACTTCCATTGACAGAAATAAAATCTATTGGAATCATTCAGACACTTAACGAAGTAAATCAAATTAGGTCAATGAGAATTGAAGATTTGTCGAACTGAAACACATTATATCTTACTGTGCAAGAGGTTGGCCTCAAAGGAATTTAATCCCAAACGATTTGAAGATCTTATATGGCAAACGATTTGAACTGTCGTATGAAGAAGGAATTTTACTTTGGCAGGAAAGAATAGTAGTTCCGAGATCCTACTATTCTTGAATCATATTCTTGAATATCTACATGTCTCACATCCAGGTATTGTTGCAATGCTCTCTTTAGCCAAGATGTATGTTTACTGGCCAAATAGATGAAGATATAGAACAATTAGTAAAAGCTTGCTCTAGATGTCAAACTTTTAGAAGACAAGACATAGAAACACCACTCAACTCATGGAACATTCCTGAGAATGCATGGGAGCGGATCCACATAGATTTTAAAGGGCCTTGTGACGGATATATGGGGCTAGTAATAATAGATGCTTATTCTCGCTGGCTAGAAATATTTCCAATGAAAAATGCAACTAGTCAGTCTGTTATTAAACGACTTAGAGAACTTTTTTGTAGATACGGACTAGTAAAAAAGTTAATTACAGACAATGGAAACCAATTTGTGGCAGATGAATTTGAAGAGTTTTGTCGCAAAAACAACATAGTTCACGTCAGAACAACACCATATCATAGTCGATCCAATGGGTGTCTTGTAAGAGTAATTCAAACATTCCAGAATAAATATTTGATGACTGACATCAATGATCATGAGCAGAGACTTCAGGGGGTTCTTTTGTCTTATAGAACATTACCTCATTCCTCAACTGGGAGAACACCAGCCGAGATTTTTTTAAGAGAATCTAAGGACCCTAATTGATACACTCAAACCAGATGTAAGACATAAAATGGAAAAGTCTCTAGAACAACAAAATTTTTACCATGATACTCATTCTCGACCAAAGACATTTGAAGGAGGGGAGAAAGTATGGGTTAAAAGAAACAAAGATGAGAATTGGAGAGAAGGATTAGTGCTAAGACAAACGGCACCTTTGTCTTATAGAGTCAATATCGATGGCAAAGAATACAGACAACATGCTGACCATTTGAGAACTCGATATTCTGAAATTGTAAATTTACAGTCAGACTATAACAAACAAAATTCACAGTCAGACTACAACAAACAACACCTTTTTCTCATCTAACGCACATTTCCAGTGTCAAGATACCCAATCACCGAGAATTTCACCACAATTCAACCAATCACCGGGAACTTCACCACAATTCCATAGACAATCTGATTGCACAATTCCAGAATATATTTAAATTCTGATAGCACAGAAGATAAAGGACATCAATAGAGGTGGGCGTTTCTGTTGTTTTTACGAAATGAAAATGAACTGTTTGTTAGTTAAAAACAACTGTTTGTAGAAACAGTTGAAAAGAACAGGTTGTTTTTTTTCTCGAAGTGTGGAATGAAACTTGAGAGATGATCAGTTTGTAAACAAACAGGACATACCCTTCGTTTTGTAACGGCCAATTTATTTAAACATGTATTCATTAAACATTTTTTACATTTACTAAATAAAAATGTATACTTATTTGAATAGTTTTGCAATTCTTTACAATCACCTATAAACCAAATCGTTGCACTTTTTAATTATTAATTTCTAATATGGAATGTTAATTACTCATTGATACCATACTAGGGATTAATAATTATTTATTAGCCTATTATTAGAACTTCCAGGAATTAAATAAATAACCACATTAAGTTATACATCCATAGATAAAAAGTTTACTTTATTCATAGAATAAAAACATCAGTACCATAAATTAAAATAAAAATGAATTTTGCAATACTGCAAATTATTAAACAAATATAATGTAGGCAAAAAATTAAAATTTTTTAATAGTTATAGATTGCATTTGAAATAAAACTGTCCTTTTCTTTGGAAATAAAATGAACTATACAGGGAAATTTTAGATATTCTAGAAATTATCATTTACAAACGTAGAAACATATTAGCAAGGAATAAAAAGTATAAAATGGCAAATTAATTATTAAACATAAAGATACCCAAAACATTATATCATTGAATATTATGAGATTGCACTTGAAATAAAAACATAACTTTCTTTGGAAATAAATTGCACAATACGGTAAAATTTTAAATAGACTAGAGATCATCATTTACAAACATAGAAACATATTAGCAAGGAATCATAAGTATAAAATGACAAACAGTATTATTACATACAGATACGCAAAACATTAAATCATTGAGTAAAATGAGATCACACTTAAAATAAAAACATCGTTTCCTCTGGAAATAAATTGCACAATACATTAAAATTTTAAATAGACTAGAGATCATCATTTACAAACGAAGAAACATACTATTGGAAGAAAAATGCAAAACAAAGTTTAAAATGACAAATTATTAAAAAGACAATAAGTCAAACAATTAAAATTATTGCACAGTAGAGGATTGAACTTGAAACAAAAACAGCATATTCGTATTCATAGCCTAAAATATAAAATCAATCAATAAGGTTTAAGATTGAATACCAATGAAAGAACCACAGACAAATGAAATAGACATTTGATAATTAGACAAAAACCTTTTGCCATATTAGATCTCAACTAAAACTAACCGTAATTATTTACAAAGTGTGGCTTATTTGCATTGAGAAACATCAGCATTTCAACTTTAGATGTAGTTAAAGCACTTCTTCGATCACTAATTAATTGACCACTTTTAGAGAACAGTCTCTCACATGGGACAGATGTCGCAATTATGTTGCACTTGGTTTTTAACAACGTAGCTAAATTTGGATGAACGTGTTGGTGCTTTATCCACCATTCCAATTGACAAGTCAACTTTTGGTTCTCATCTTTTAAGGGTAAGACGTCGTCTGCTAAGTAAGTATCAACTTCTTTTATAGCTCGTGCCAGTCGATTGCTTTGAGTTTCGTTTTTTGGGTCGGATACGATTTCTTTAAATATATCCCAAGCTTTAAAAAAAGCTGAACTAGAAGAAGTTGATGGCATACTTTCTGTGTGCTCCGGTATGGTTGATGCTTTAGTAGTCCGAGAATTTTTTCTGATGAGTTCAGCTACCATTTCCTTGATGTTGGCTTTTATTTTTTTCACGGCTGAATCATCTGAAAACACTCCAGTTTTATATCGAGATTCTAAAAATGTGCATAATGCAAACGTAGTACTGTGTTCCACATTCTTGAATCGCTCGCTGACTCCTTTTCTAGCCGGCTCAACACTTCTTTGACAGTTACAGAAAAATTACAGTGAATATCACACTCTTTTATTTTCTTGCAGACCTATGCAGACAAGGTTAGGCACCTTGTGACTACAATGACAGAACTGCCAGTCATATACTTCTCTCCTCTTACGAGTTCTGTCATTTGGTCAAATGGCTTCAACATTATACAGAGATCTTTACATTCTTGTCACTCTTCTCTGCTCAACAAGCGAAGATTTTTGTCTAATAAAGCCATTGTAGCTTTAACTGCATCCTCCAATAGAACGAATATCTCTAGCATGTGAAATGTAGAGTTCCATCTAGTTGGGACTCCTTGCTTCAATCTTTTTGGAGTAGGGGATCCCTGATCGGATTGATACTTAGTCAGTTTTTCTGATACAATTACGCTTCTTTTAAAATGAGCTACGATTTTTTTCACTTTCGAAATTGTAGCTTCCATGGGTCCTAGTGCATTTTGCACTATGAGGTTGAGTTTGTGAGCATAACAGCCGTAGTGCTTAAGTTTTAAAATTTCCTCAATAGCTTTGACTATAGCACTGGCATTATCAGAAACGGCAAAGTTAACTTTATTAATCAAATTCCATTCGATCAATACATCCTTCAATTCACTTGCTAAATTATCAGCTGTATGATGACCTGACAGAGACGAACACTTCAATAACACAGACATAAATTTGAACTCTTTTGTTATGTAATGAGCTGTGGTGGCCATAAAGCTTTCTGTGTTTTTCGATGTCCAAACATCCGTAGTAATACATACACTTGGAGCTTCGATATTTACTTTATCTTTAATTAAGGATTCCTGTTTGTGATAAAAAGCTGGTATAATTACTGATGAGATAGTTTTTCTGCTTGGCAGTTCGTATCCGGGAATCCATTTCAATAATGTGTTAAACCCGACATCCTCAACTATGGTGAAAGGTGAAAGTAAAGTACAAATAAATTTAACAAATCTACATCAATTTTCTTTTTCTGGTCGGGAGTAACCTTTTTACCAACATAAGACCCTAACGTTTTTTGGCGCTTAGGCGGTGGTTGTGTGTAGTTGGAGATGGAATCGTTAGTTTCCGTTGTTAAAGATAATGATGTTATTGCAGTGTTACTTGAACATGAAGGACCGGGCTGTGGCTGTACAATATTTTTATTTGTGTCAGCATCTTGATTGGACAGAGGTTCTTTTATTAGACCTAAATGTATCGATATATGTTTTCGTTTGAAATGTCCTTTTAAATTTGAAATGGTGGATTTGTATGAGATTACTTTTTTACAAATTGTACAGCTAGCATTAGTATTGTCTATTTTTTTAAATAGGTCCATACGTCAATGCGTGCCTTACTTGTCATTTTATTATAAAGTTACATGTAGGCCTACTTACAACAATGCTGAGTCAATCCAAATACATAGAACAAATAATAACTTTATTTTAAACCACAACAAATTTCAGTGCAAACAGTTTGTTTTTTAATTGTAGATCCTATATCACTCACTTCACTCACACTAGTATTATGAAAGCTGTTCTTACAAACACAAGAGTCCCGAACTGTTTGAAAACGAAGGCCAAGGCAAACGACTACCAGCGAACGAACCAGCTCAAAAACAACTGTTCTTTCCAAATATGTTGTAAATAACAGGCGCCGCAAAGGGGAGGGGATATAGAGGATGGGGGCATTCAACAGTGTGCAGTGGCAGTGAGTAACAGTGAACAACAAAGAACAGTTTTTTGAGGCTGAGTCAAAACTGTTTGTTCATTTTTTTCAACAAACTGTTCTTTTCAACAGTTTGGCATTTTTGTACCCACCTCTAGAAATCAACACATGGAAAGAAAAGAAATTGATCTGGAAAATGAATCCTCAAAGGGATAGATTAAGAACGATGTGGGTAGAAGATCACAGAGGACTATAAGGAAGCCCAAATTTTACCATGATGAATATTAGCTCCAACAATATGGTATTAAAAGGAAGGGGAGAAATGTAATATATTTAAGTTTATTTACATGTTTAGTTTAAGCCATATGTTTATTTACATGAACAATTTGAATCATATGGTGTATTTTTGGTTTTTGTTGATATCTTAGTTAGTGTTATGGACAATATTTATTAAAGTGTATTCTCAAACTAATTGATGTTTTCTTTAAAGTAATAACATTACACCCAGTGCACTATATTATGAAAGGTACTGCCCGAGGGTACAACGTGCCATGATTGAAAAGTTTGCCCGCGGAAGTTTTTAAAACTTAGAGCACTTTGAAATAGGCGATTTTTTTATATGTTTGCTTTTTTTACTTCCTCTGAATTGTCTTAATGTGTAGAAAACAGTTTTATTTATTTATTTCCAACGGTTACACCATTTTGTTAATATGGTTTGTCAAGGTTGGTTTTTGCTCAATAAAACTTGAATTTTAGAAATATTTAACAATTTTCCCGTAATTCCCTCATAAAATACCCTTTTCTCCCTCATAATCACCCTTTTCCCTTTTACTTTATGGAAATACTGGGCAGTTTCACACTCGTATCAGTTTTATCGTTCAGGAGGTGTGATATTATAATATATATTAGAGAGTCTCCCTTGCAGCGAAACGTCTGTTAGTGCAGATACAGCTGACATGGTTCAAGTTGATATTAAGATTGAACAATATTCTTTGACAATACTTGCAGTTTATAGGTTGTATTAATTATTCGAAAAATAATTGGAATTTTCGTATAAAATTTCGTATAGTGCCTCTCAGATAACTAATTTACTGTATACTAGTACTCCAGTTTTTATTTCGTTGTCTTTGACTGTGTTACGTGTTCACGAGTACATCATTTGTCAGCTGTTTTGCCGCTTAGTCTGCGCAGTGCAGTCAGTTGTAGCCTTGATTATATACACCTACAATAGATAAACCATCTAGTAGGAATACTTGTGCCTGTAATTTTGTTAGTTAGTGTGGCCCGCAACCACAGCTGGTTTAAACTGCATTAGATTTACATGGAACTACACTAGCGCTCCACAATGGACCATAAAAACAGCTGATATTTTGAGACTCAAAATTTAACATTGGATGGGAAATCTATTTGTGTATAAAATCAATGGTTGTAGTGCTGTAACTAGTGATTTATTGTGTTAATTATCATTCTGTTGTTGTAAATATGTGTATTGTATATTCCCAACTTTGTTTTAGTCATTTGAATACGAGAGTATTTATTTTTTTAAATTAGAAACTGTATATGGGTCATTTCAATATTTCGGTCACACAAGGACGTTGATTTTTTAGGAAATTAAACATGAAAGAATGGTTAGTTTTTTAATTGCTAATGAATGTTTATGGTTCTCCCAGTATGTTACCCAAGTGAGCACACATAATTTTCAACTTAACCATAGTCAAGCCATTAAGAAAAAAATCACTTTTGTAGGGAGTGAAGTAAAAGTGTAGGGAGTGAGAAATAATAACGCTTTGATTTTTAAATGTTTATTTCCAACATTTTTTATTATTACAAAAATTATGAATGAGCTTAAAAATTATTGCTAAGAGTAAGTGTAACATCACAAACAAGTTCAGTCTTGTAATTCAGTCTTTAAAGCGAAGAAAATATTAATTTAGGACTGAACACATAAATTAGCTGGCTTATTATATTTAAAAATATAAATCAGTTTCATTCAGCCTTAAAATGAACAAACTATAAATTATTGACCAAACACAATACATTGGCTGGCTTATCCTTATTACAAATATTATGTGTGAGTTTTAAGATGATTATTTAGCATTTAAACGTAAATTCACAAACGAGTTTTGTATGTTAAGTCTTTAGTAAAAAAACATACATTAAGGTCTGAACACAATAAATTGACTGGCTTATTAAAAACAACTTAAGTTAATTTAAATTTAACACTAATTGCTAATGAATGTTTATGGTTCTCCCAGTATGTTACCCAAGTGAGCACACATAATTTTCAACTTAACCATAGTCAAGCCATTAAGAAAAAAATCACTTTTGTAGGGAGTGAAGTAAAAGTGTAGGGAGTGAGAAATAATAACGCTTTGATTTTTAAATGTTTATTTCCAACATTTTTTATTATTACAAAAATTATGAATGAGCTTAAAAATTATTGCTAAGAGTAAGTGTAACATCACAAACAAGTTCAGTCTTGTAATTCAGTCTTTAAAGTGAAGAAAATATTAATTTAGGACTGAACACATAAATTAGCTGGCTTATTATATTTAAAAATATAAATGCGTTTCATTCAGCCTTAAAATGAACAAACTATAAATTATTGACCAAACACAATACATTGGCTGGCTTATTCTTATTACAAATATTATGTGTGAGTTTTAAGATGATTATTTAGCATTTAAACGTAAATTCACAAACGAGTTTTGTATGTTAAGTCTTTAGTAAAAAAACATACATTAAGGTCTGAACACAATAAATTGACTGGCTTATTAAAAACAATTTGAGTTAATTTAAATTTAACACTACTGTGCTATAAAAGATGTGTAGGTAGATTGATAAGTTAAATATAACTCACAAACATTTGAAATTTGAATATAGGCCTAAAACTATTTACAAGAATGCAATTTTTTAATTAAAATTCAAAATAAGTACGGTATTTTAGTATGCTCTAAAATAACATTTTCACTTTTCACAAATATTAATGTCTTCGTTAAAGCAGTAAATCACTTTTTTTTTCGTCATTGTAATACGAGGTAGGGGAAGTATTGCGACTACGTCTTCTAGTTTTACCACACATTCATCGTTTTCTTTCACTGTAAATTGTTTGCGGAGTGTTCAAAGCTTCTTAGACCGTTTACCCAGAGCGAACTATTTTTCTGATCAAGCTTCTCTACACTGCAAACGTATCTGAAAGATTTATTCCCAAAACCACTGAATTGAACCAAGGCGAAGCTTCCAGGGGCTGGTGTTTCAGTGATTGACGTGTTTAATAATGTCGTTGGCTTAGTGACCTCAATATGACAATGGGTGGAAGGCCCTGGAAGAAGTAATTCATCATTCAAAATATCGCAATCCACATCTACAATTTGGGTTGCAGGATGAATGTTCTCAGATATAATACCAGAAAGATCATGAGTCCCCAGAAGATGCTTTTTGCAGTCAAAACAATGGGAGCAGCTTAATTTTCTCATTTTGAGTTCCTTTGGGCTGTCTTTTAGAAAAACAATCTGATGCGTCTTCATGGTTCCTTTAAATTGAGGAAGAGATTGTGGAATCATTTGCTTGATAGCTTTAATATCAACTTCATAGACAACACAAAGTACTACATTTCGAGTATTTTCCTGCAGGACTTCAACCAATCTTGGCAGGCTATCGATATCATGTCCTTGTGCAACAACTGTGTCAGCTGTCCTCTTTAAACAGTCGCCGATTCCGTCGGGAGCTCCCTTCCCGTGATCAGCAGCTGAATAGTTCCATGTTGCCACAGAAATGTTTTCAAATTATGCAGTTATGGCGCTACCCAGCAAATAAAATATAGTGCGATTTCTGTACTGAGTTGCTGGGCTATCTGAGAGGAAGTGAACAGCCTTGATTTTGGGAACAGTGTTTTTAATCATCGGAAAAACGGGCTGTAGATGAGCCCAGACTGCATGAGGTCCATGGTCTAAACTTTGTGATAAAGTGCACATGGATTTTGAATATACTTGGCTGTAAGCATCTTTTTTAAAGTAAATTTCACAAGTGTGGAGTGTAATTTGTTTGCGGCTTCCGCCAAAGTGAAACGACTGTACCTCTGAAGCGTATTTGAATGAGTAATTTTCACTGAAATCCATGTGGATTAAAATGTCTTCTTCACTCAGACTCTTCTTAAAAAATCTAAGGGCTCGAAATTGGTGTGAAATGATGCCTTCATGGCATAAAAACTTATGACATTCTTTTTCAAACAAGTCAATTGCTGTCATTGTAACAGTTTCTTTTACTGTATGTTTGGTTTCCTTTTCTACACTATTTTTATTTTTGTATGTTTCCATTTTGTTTACCCATCTTACGGAAACAAACTTCTGATGATCCATCAAATAAGTTGTAGGGAACCATAAAATATTTATAATTAGTGCAAGTTTTTTGTAAACATGACGGGTTTTGGCTGTCACAGCACACAAGATCACTAGGCTTAGAATGGCCAATTATGCTAAATTTGAATAAACTTGAAGTTAATAGCTCCATGTTTGCATGGATTGTGCACATACATGTGTCCCATTCGTTTTGTTTGCGAGAAACAATCCAAAATGGTCTTAGCTTTGTGAAGGTGGTATACCTTATTTTGTAATAAACCTGCTTACAGAAGAGCAGGGCCGTAACTAAGCCATACAGCGCTCTTGGCGATTGGAATGAAATTGCGCCCCTGCCGGGGGGTTTGGGGGGTATGGAATACCCCCCAACGTAACGGGGGGTTCGGGTTCGTTTGCAGTGTGAAATTCAATTAAAATTTTGAATTTCACACTGCAAAATTGTTTGTTTTTAATCGTTTTGAGATCGTTTTACAACGGGTTTAATTTTAATTTGTCATTGGTAATGGTGAAGTTTTATTATTTTCTGAAAGGAATTCGTCCATCAGACTTCTTAATTAAATTACGTGTGAGTCACTAATAGTGAAAAATACACTTTTAGTGCACGTTTCTATTGTAAAATTTATCCATATTTTGAACAATTCTAGTAGTTTTTTTTTAAATTTATACTCAACGATATAATAACCTTTTAACTGTAGCCTATAACCTTTTTATTTTGATCACCTACATGTGTCTTTTGATCTGGGGATTATAAGTAATAAGGTAGACTATCCATTAACATATATACATATTTATTTACATAGAAATATAATATTGACAGAATACAATAAAATCTTCTACAAATAAAGATTAACCTGTCGAACTTAGTAAAACATACATAGTTTGGAAAGGTATTTTAGGCAACTAAAACTTAACTTTTCTTGCTTTAAGTTTTGCAAACTCTTTTATGACATCGTTGTAGTCGATTTTCGAAGCAATGTTGTATTCTATAGATAGAATGGCAAGATTTGTCAGTCTTGCTTCATTCATGCTGGAACGCAAATAGTTTTTAATAATTTTGAGTTTACTGAATGATCTTTCACATGATGCCACACTGACAGGCATGGTCAAAAATATTCTTATAGCTACTTAAATGTTTGGGTAGGCATCTCTTAGTCCATATTTTGAGATCGCTGTGAGAATTTCCAAATGCGTTGCCTTTTCGATATTTTCAAAAAGCTCATTTGCATGGTATTTAAATGAAGAAACTTCGTTGACTAGTTCAACTGTATCTACACCCCTACTATACTTCAACCCGAAATCGGCTGCACATTTTTTTAGGTGAGAGATGGATTGCTGGCTTAAGGACTTCCCAGACAAAAAACTAAAATCGGATGACACTTGATGGTAAATTTCTGCCCTCTTTCCCATTTCACTAGAAATTTTATCAATCATCATAGCACTCTTTCTCAAATAGTTTTTGAGGACCTAGTGTTCGTGACTGATCTTCTGCCAGCTCTCCAGCCATCATCTTGACCTTTTTTATCCTTTTAGAAGGGAATTCACTGGGAATAGTCAAAGAGTCACACGTACCTTTAGCATTTTCCAAAAATTTTGTAACTCCTTCTTTGCGCATTTCTTCTACTTTTTTTGCTAAACCCAAGAGCAAACTAGACGCTACATCCAGAGTTGTGCCTTTCCCTTGAAGAGCCTTGTTTGTACAATCTACACTGACCAAAATATCAGACCACATTTCCAAAAGTGACACAAATTCAAAATCAATTTGTTTTAAAACTTTCATAACACCTGAAACTGTGTCTGCATTCCAGTCGTTGTCTCTGTCAGTAATGCTTATCAAAATCTTGTAAACAGAGGTTAGACCATTCTTAAGAGATGTCACGGCTTGACACCTGGACGACCATCTCGTGTCACATGTCTTTTGAGTGTGGTATTGAGACAACCAAGCAAGGCCTCCCATCTCGAGGTAGAGCTGCTGAAAAATTTGAAAAAATCCAAAACCTTTCCGAAAAAAAGTTGTCATCATTACTGAAACTTCTGCAGCATGCACGCTTACGAGATTTAGGCTGTGTGCCGCACAAGGTACAAATGTTGCCAGGTCATTTAACTGGGATATGTGTGCTTGAACGCCTTCATATTTTCCGGCCATGTTTGATCCGTTGTCGAATCCTTGTCCACGACAGTTCTGTAATCCAAGTCATCAGTTTTAAGTTTTTCCAAGATTTCGTGAGATATCCCTCTTCCTGTCTTCTGGTGAGTTATGACGAAGTCCACAAAGCTCTCTTCAACAGAGCATTTACCATCCTCCATAGTAACATATCTGATTACTTGGCTCATCTGCTCTAAATGAGCTGTGTCTGGGGTGCAGTCGAACATGATGGAGAAATACTTTGCACGTTTTATCTTCCTCAATATTTCTGATCTGACATTACTTCCCAAGAGGTCTATGACTTCATTTTGAATAAGGGAAGAAAAATAGCTAGTGACATTCTTTCCATGTTTAACTGTTTCTATGTGTTTAGCTAGTTGAGGATTATAATGACTAATAAGCTCTAAGGTACTCAGAAAAGTAGTGTAAATAGGTTGGTTCTAGACCCACTTTTCTGGCCTCTGATTGGTCGAGAGAGGTCACGTGACTTTTTCAAGATGGCGGCGCAGTGGTACCAACCCCCCTCCCCCCAAAATTTCCCTCAATTTCCCACATTTCCCTCCAAATTCCCTTGTTATACTATATAAAATACACTCTTAACCTATCTTTTTCCATGTTATACTATATAAAATGAACTTTTTTTGTCCAATATGGCGTCTATTCCCTCCCACGCCAACTCACACCCAAATTCCCTCCAAAAATTCCCTCATCCAATATGGCGTCTTTCCCTTGTTATACTATATAAAATACACTATAATAAATGACTAACGCGTCGTCTGCTGGTCGGGCGCGCATGCACGTTTTTACTCTACTCATATATACATTATAACAAAATTAATATTTCATACACTATAACAAAATTAATACTCTATATGCTCGACCCGATCGCAGCGCCCCTAGTGGCAATGCCGACCCAATCGCAGCGCACCTAGCAGCATCAGCTATTCTCAACGCGATCGTAGCGCACCTAGCGTTAAAACTTAGCGCATCCTTTCGGAAACATGGCGCCTTCGAAAGGGAAGTCCCCGTGGGAAAATTCCCTCCCTAAAATTCCCTCGTCATACTCTATAAAATGCATATATGATTATTACATTATACTATAATGTAATAATCATTACATTATAACATTATAATCATTACATATAATACATTACATTACTCTAGTGTAATAATGTTGCATTTTTATTGATATTGAGACTAGTTTTCTTTATAATATTTTGAGATTTCTTCAACTCATTAAGCTTCAGTTTGAAAAACTCTACGGACTTAGTTTTAGATTCAAGATGTTTCGTTTCGAGATGACGGTGCAATTTAGCAGGCTTCATACCCTCATTGGACAACACTTCAAGACAAAGCACACATTGAGGCCTTGGCTCTTCTTCAGATCCAACATAAGTAAATCCTAACGCTAAATACTCTTGGCTGTACTTTCTAACTTTTTTACTAAAATTGGATTTCTTACTCACGCTACTAGAACTAGGCTGTTGAGAGCTCGGAACCTCATTTACACTTACACAAGTAGACTCACTAGTAGGGATGGCCAAGAGCAACGGCAACAGTTGTTTCACAACTGTTGCCACTATTTAACTGTTGTGTTGGACAACAGTTGGATAAAATCTCCTAATGTCTAACAACAGTCAGGAGGAAGACGGACAACAGGATGTGTCTGACTCATCACAACGCAACATCCGTTGATGGAAACTTTCGTGTTTCAACAGGATCGCTAAAAATAACCATTCCATGTTTGTTGTCTCTATAGACTAGATATATTCCTTGTTGTATTATTTTAGTATTTATGTTTAATAAATACTTAAGTTTGTGTGTTTTTTTTATGTGTTGTGAATTGGTATATCTGTAAGTACTACTTTAAATGTTTTAAAACTAAACAATAAACCAATTGGGTTTAACGTGTTGACATTAGTACAGTTATTATTGTGTCTTCTTAACATATAGTGGATATCAGTTTTGTAAATAATTTTGTAAACTATTAATTTGTATATAAAACATTCTGTGTTTCTGGTCATTTAAAAGATTATTGTGGAAATAAACACTACATTTTTGAACAAATAGTGAATATAAATTTTGTAAATAGTAACACTTCAGGGCGCCTGTATATTAACGTGTCGTACAGTAAAAGCATTTAATCATAAGAATGGAGAAAAGATTTAATAGTCCAAGTTGGACATATTTTACTGTTCAGGATTCTGAGAAAAAAACTGCACAATGTCAACTGTGTGGGATAATCATGTCCTTCTGAGCAACAATTACAAATTTGAAAGGTCAGATAACTACAAAACACCCAACAATAAATTTGAAATTAGAAGTGAACAGACCTAACATTACCTAAAGTTAACAACTCAAACACTACAAAATCGCTACCAACTCAGTTATCATCATTTGATAGTGCAAACAAATCTTCTACATCTACATCACTTCCCATAGAAACAGAAACTACCACACAACAGCTTGAAACCAAACGGCA
Source organism: Stictocephala bisonia (assembly GCA_035578905.1). Classification (NCBI taxonomy): domain Eukaryota; kingdom Metazoa; phylum Arthropoda; class Insecta; order Hemiptera; family Membracidae; genus Stictocephala; species Stictocephala bisonia. The sequence continues at coordinate 2,209 of JAQJVL010006561.1, read as the reverse complement.
ATCAATCATAAGTTCATTTGTTCACAAAAAGTTAACAATGACGCAACAGAAAAAAATAGACACAAATTTGATGTTTCTTTTTACTAAGGACTATCAACCTTTTTCTATTGTAGACGACTGTGGGTTTAGAGCTTTTGTGAAGTCTCTAAATCCATCGTACAGCTTACCAAGTCGTAAAGTCATTTCCAACAATTATGACCCTGCTGCATTTGAATCATGTCAGTTATTAGTTAAAAACAAGATGAAAAATATTGTTAGCGTATGCTTAACAACGGATTGTTGGAGTTCGTCTTCAAATGATAGTTACTTAGCAGTAACTGCTCATTTTATTACCGATGACTATAATCTTGAATCAGTACTTTTAGATTGCCTACTCATACAAGGATCACATACAAGTGTTCAGTTAGCAGAATCTATAAAGGAAATCACTGACAGCTACGCATTAACTGAGAAGATTTTGATAGTCATAAGTGATAATGCTGCAAATATAGTGTCAGCAATAACAGACAAACTGAGATGGAAACATTATGGCTGTTATGCGCATACAGTCAATTTAATTGTTCGAGATGCACTTGATTTTATTTCTGTCTTACTAGACAAAGCACGCAATATCGTGTCCTTTTTTAAAAGAAGCAACTTGGGGACGGAACGTCTTATGAAATATCAGAGAGATTCTGGAAACAACACACCTAAAAAACTGAAACAGGACGTTTCAACACGTTGGAATGCTACATTTTTTATGCTGGAAAGACTTGTTGAAATACAAGACGCTGTAAAAACAGCGTTAACTTTGAGTGACAAAGATACTTTAAATTTGACTACCCTTGAGTGGAGAATATGTAGTGAAATGGTAGAGTGTTACAACCTTTTGAGAGCATTACACGAAAAATGAGTGGTGAAAACTATTTAACAGGAAGTCAAATAATCGTTTTAACAGCAGGGATAACTCATGTATGCACAAAACTCGAAAAGAAACCATACCACGAAGACGTAAAAAAGGTAGTAACAGAGCTCCAGTCTGGAATTCAAAGAAGGTTAAAAAATGTGGAGACCAGTAACACTACTGGGATCTGTACATTTCTTGATCCTCGTTTCAAGCAACACGCGTTTACGTCTGAGTCAGCTGAAACCAAAATCAAAGATCGTATCCAAGCGTTAGTAGTACAAGAATACAAAAGAGAGCGTAACAGTGCTGGATTGGAAAATGAAGGGAAAGAGCGTCCTAATAAAAAAATTAAAGAGGACAAATTGTCTGTATGGGAGTATTTCGATAACAAAATGAAAAGTCTACCACAGAACAACTCTACATGCTCCGCTATTTTAGAGATTCAAAGGTAAGCTATAGGCTATTCTATTATATCATATTAATTTACTAAAGTTGTAATTTATTATAAAGTGTAATATTATTGAATTAAAATATATTTTATATATGCTAAATCACTTAGACAACACTACAAAACATTATACCTATCTTATTCTCATTTGGCTAATTTATCTGTGCCATTTTCAGATACATGCAAGAAGGTGTCATTGACAGGGATAACGATCCCTTGAAATGGTGGAGAGAAAATAATCATCATTTTCCTTATTTATCAAAGTTAGTAAAACATTACTTTCCCATGGTGGCTACATCTGTCCCTTGTGAAAGGGTCTTTTCTAAAACAGGGCTCCTTACAAATGATAGAAGGACCCGCCTAAAGCCCTCGAAAGTCAGGCAACTGATATTTCTAAAAGAAAATAAATAATTGTTTTTCTAGGTATATTTTGCTATATTGTATACATATCATTCATAAAATAAATAGTCAAACATTTTATATGCATTGTCTTTTAATACACCTCATTTACAAAAGGTATCTATAATATCAACATTAAATTCTTAAATAGACATATTTTGTATTTGGTAACCTTATATTATTACAAAATATGTAATTAATTATAGGACATGATTTTTAAGTAACGTGAGTAAGACTAATCTAATAATCTACGGTAAGGGATTTGTAAATGTTAACCAATTTTTAATGTATAATAAGCAGTGTTCAAACATTCATAACAGTCTATTAAATGCATTGAGCAACAGTTTTAAAACGGGCAACAATCTCTCTTCAGAATTGGAAAACAGTCTGGATGCTAGACAACAATCTAATGTCAAAACAAAATCTGTTGCGAGGTGAATAAATAAACAGCAGTCAACATTCAACAATATCTGTTC
>JAQJVL010006560.1:0-28430 GCA_035578905.1 Stictocephala bisonia | reverse complement strand
TTTTAAATTATTTATTTAATTTATTAAAATTTATAGTTCACTGATACAAACAATATTTAATTAGTCTTGATATTAATTAATTAAATATTATAGTTCACTGATACAAACAATATTTAATTAGTCTTGATATTAATTAATTAAATATTATAGTTCACTGATACAAACAATATTTAATTAGTCTTTATATTAATTAATTAAATATTATAGTTCACTGATACAAACAATATTTAAATAGTCTTGATATTAATTAATTAAATATTATAGTTCACTGATACAAACAATATTTAATTAGTCTTGATATTAATGGGATTAAAATTTATAGTCCACTGATACAAACAATATTTAATTAGTCTTGATATTAATTTCAAGAGACTGGTATATTTTTATTTTACACACTGGTCAATCACTTGAACACTAGACTGGCATTTCATTGGTGGAAAATATTTGCCATTGAATCAGTTAAAAAAAAGTTTGTTAGTTAATTTTGAGTTAGGTTATATTGAATGTATTATAATTTAATTTAGAATGTTTGATTAGTGACTGAAATAAATAGTTTTATTACAATAATAATTAATTAATATTGCAGTTATTTTTATTTCATTTAAAACAAGCTGAAGTATCATACGTTTTAACACTACAAAACGGGTCAAAAAATAACTATGATAAAGTATTCAAAAAATAATTTTCGGAAGTTATTCCAGTAATTTTCAAGACAGTTAATTTTAATTTTTCCCAATAGTAAAAGGCTTAATTATATACATTGTAAACTTTAGTCTTTTAATGTTATTTTAATGGTTTAAACCAAAGAAATAAGACAATGTAAGTAAATAGGGATTAGTGAGAGAGTAAACACGTGGGTTAGCTTATAAGATACACCACGTCATCCTAAACATCCAGCTTAAGGATGGGCAAAGTAATAGTCTTATATTGATCCTACAGTAAAATAATAGTATAACTCGAAGTGGAAAACATAGATAACCGTTACAAGTAATAATAGTTATTTATACAATTCAATTAAAACGATCCCAAACCGTCAACACGACTCTGCTCAATCTGTGTGATGGACGTTTTAATTGTAGCTGCAACTTTGTAGTGATTGTATTTTACAGTATGCTACTTAAAACATCACAACCCTCTAATATATAACGTATAAATATAGTGTCTTATTGATGCAGAAATATACATTTTTTACAACACGTAAAACTATTTAATTGATTCGTAAATAAATGCCATGGTGTCCGTCAATGGGTACGCCTCGTTGTCTCTTCACTAGAATCACTTACATCAATCACACACCTTCAACATTTTGAGATTGATCCCTTGAAAATTTAGCAACAGTATTTTTAACTGCATGAAACATTATTAAATATGTTCAACCTAATAAATTTTATAAAATGTACTTCTTTACTATTATTTTATTTATAATCTTTTTTATGACGAAAATGCACAAAATATTTTCAGGAAATGAATCAGAAATGAACCATGTTAACATGAACACCACAAACAGTCTATATACTAAACTGTAAGATACGTCACAAACCACGGTTCTCATACCGTTGCAATTTCTGTAGTTGTAGTAGTGCCATAGAGTTGGCATTGACTATCAGCAATTATACAGACTGTAAATTATACAGTTAAGCACAAATTCAAAATTTGTTTTTTGATAATACATAATACACATTACAAGAAATTTGAACTGTTGACGGAGGTAATTTATTTTTATATAATCTTAAAACAGTTTAGGGGCTAAATAAACAAATTTTGAATTTACACATTACAAGAAATTTGAACTGTTGACAGAGGTAATTTATTTTTATATAATTAAGCACAAAGTTGTATCATTGCAAAGTAACCACTCTTTACATACTGGTGAATAATAGTAAAGTTTAGCATATTTTATCGTTTAAAAAATATTTTCAAAACATATTTAGACAGTCTAATATATGTTATTGCTATGAGTAACACAACACGCTTGCTTCTCCCCATTACATTGCTACATTTTAATATGCTATATCTTGAATTAATGGAATTTTAAATATTAAATTAACTGAAAAGAGTGCAAAGTATAATATTTAGGCCTACCATTTAAAATCTGTTGACCCTAATTCCGATTAATTTCGTTTAGGACCCTCATGGTTGATCAACTTCAACTACACAAATTAGGTAAATCTTTTTATGAAAATGAACTTCATTCTTCCTCTACCAGAAAAATATGAAACTATAGATAGATGTTGTTGGGGTATATATCTTAAACGTTCTAGCGTTCTCCCCTCACACCAGGCTGTAAGGAAAGCTAATTCTGGATCCGTCCACATAAAATTAAGGGGAAACAGTCTCTCCTCAGATCTACTTCGACTACTTTCAGACTTTCTTATTCGTTGTTCGTGCTATAGAAAATGTTCTAGGAACAATCATTTTCACTGACAGTAAGAAAGAATCTTATAGGATCAAGAAACCACAGTATTTAGGCATCATCTGTTTGAGATGAGTGTAGAACTGTAGTTTCTTACCATTGCAGCCTTAGATGGTTGAGGTAGAGCAGACATTGTTAGATCCCCAGCATTGACACAAAGCATATGGAGTTTGTGGCACATTACTAGAGTGGTTTTGCAGTTACTGAATCAACCGACGTCTGGTTGTAAACTACGCAGGCTCTGTCTCCAAACCTTTCCTGACTTCATCAGGTGTACCCCAAGGCTCTCGCTTAGCCCCATTTTTATTCAACTTATATCTGAATGACATCAGCAATGTCATCGATACTATCTCATATTTGCTGACGACATCGAGATATTTTTGGAAGTGACCTGCCTAAATGATTGTAGAGTAATACAAGATACATTGAACTCTATTATAGCCTGGTATCAGTCGTATAGTATGGACTTGAATGCTAAGAAAAGCGCCTTTATTACCTATGTTAGATCCGCATCTCCTATACTCTATGACTACATGATTCTCAACTCTACACTGACCGGAGTAGATAAGTTCAGGGATCTCGGCATTGTCTTGTCCAATGATCTAAATCCGTGGAATCACACATTACACTTATACAATACTCCTTAATGGGGCTCATATTCCGAACAGTAAAGAACTTCCAGTCTCCATCAACTATTGCCACACTCTTTAGCACACCGATCATTGAGTACTCCTCAGTAGTTTGGAGCCCTTACCAGGCTGGACATATTGGAGCCTTAGAACAGATTTACATCCGACTGATAAGAATAGTTGGCTTACGGCTTGTACATCGTTACTTTGATGTTCCTTAGAAGTACCTTGGGTCTCCCACTACTAAAGACTAGAAGAAAGATGACTGTTTCTTCACAAGCCGATCAATGGGATCATAGACACCCAGCTAGATACATACTGTTGTGATGACCCCCCCCCCTACATTCCACACACTTATGTACTATGTGTGTGGTGTGGAATAGTTTATATTCATATAATATAATAATATTTATTATTATTGTGGAATGCTTTGGTAACGGAACTTTTTTATTCCAATAGGATACTGTCAAAGCATGTTTAATACCTAAAAAGTAATTCACAAAACTTTTTTAACCCCTCCCTTCCATAAAGTTTGACCTAATTCCTTCCTTTTGATTTGCTCTAAGATATAATATTCATGTTCGAATAATTTGATTTCCTTTCCAAAATGATTTGATAGCAACTGTCTCAGGATTGACAAATCACATCTGTGTGTTTCCTAAACAAATCGCACTTTTTCATTTAGACGGAGTATTAAAATCTACAAAAACTTAATTGTAAAATTTAACTGTTAGTTGCTGATTATTTAATTGTTACAATTAATGAAAATTAACAATAATGACAACTCATATGTATTTCTTTTATAAAATATTAATCATCTACAAACAGTTTTTTTGTTAAAAAAGAGCCATAAATCTGTAAATATTTACAACTATATGTTGGATTGCAAAAAACAAAAATTATACCTCAACCTCAACACACCCAGGCAGGGGAGCAAACTCGGTACCTCAGGGAACCAAACAGAAGAAGAAAACCCTCCAAAGAGTGGTGTTCCAAGGACGTCCAAGAGAAACTAAGAGGGGAAACCCCTCGAACAGGGAGCAAACTACCCTGACTGTCGGGCCCGACAAGAAAAAAGAGAGAAGGAAGACTCTCTCAGAACAGCCACCTAGGGCGCAGAGGTGATCAATCTCTTTGCCCCAAGAAACCCCCAGGAACACCAACTCCTGGACCAACCGTTCCCCGGAAAGCCTTAAGCTGGGACACATGGGCTTTCCTAAACACCCTGCCTGACTGGGGATCAACCAGCAGAGCAGTCACCGGTGACAAAAACCTGTCGATGCGGTGGGGACCAGACCACCGATAGCACAACTTTGCAGCTCTTCGTTCCGCGGCCGAACTGACCGGGTGAGCCTGACAAAGAACTAGATCTCCAACCCGAAAAGGGTTAGGAGTACGACCCTTATCATACCTCCTCCTCACTCTCTCTCTAGCACGTAGCAGGTTGCGCCGAGCAGCCCGCCACGTGGACACTACGTCAGTGGCACCTGGCGTAGGTAGAAGATCCTCTAACCTCCACAAGTTGGACAAAGGGTTGTTAGGAGGCTGTGTTTGCGGTTTCCTGATGTGCTTACGGCTGAGCTTGGGGTCACTTCTCTTCTGGAGTATGAGATCCACCTCACCGATTCTCAGCCAGTTAGAAGTCATCCGTACAGACTTGCTCCCCCAAAGATGGAGGTTATGAGGGCTATGATTGAGGATCTTCTGAGCAAGGGTGTGATTGAACCGTCTCGTTCTGCTTATGCCAGTCCAGCTTTTCTTGTGCCCAAGCCTAATGGTAAGTCTAGGCTGGTGATGGATTATCGGAGGCTCAACGCTAAGGTCGCTATTGACTCGGTACCTCTGCCTGATTTGCATTCTGCGTTTGATTGGTTCGGTAAGGCTAAGTTTTTCAGTGTTTTCGATTTGAACCAGGCCTACCATCAGATTCCATTGAAGAAGGAATCACGGCCTATGACTAGCTTCTGTGTTCCCTGGAATCTTTACCAGTTCACTAGGGTTCCTATGGGTCTTGCTGTGGGTGCCCAGACTCTTACTCGTCTGCTTGATTCCATCTTCCATGATGTGAAGTTCAAGTTTGTTTTCAATTACCTGGACGATCTTCTTGTCTACAGTGAGACTTTCGGGGAACACCTGCAACATCTGGAGGAAGTTCTTAGTCGCCTCAAATCAGCTGGCCTTACCGTCAATCCAGAGAAAGTCACTTTTGCTCGTCCTGAGATTTCTTTTCTGGGTCATCTTATCTCTTCTCGAGGCGTCTGCATAGATCCTGCGAGGACCCAGGGCATTCGGGATTTTCCTCCTCCCAGAGATGCCAAGGGGATTGCCCGTTTTGTGGGGATGGTGAATTTTTACCGTCGCTTCATCCCTAACGTGGCCGAGCTTGCTGCCCCGTTGAACGAGCTGCGAAAGAAAGGTGTCCCTTTTGTGTGGGGCCAAGCTCAGCAGACTGCCTTTGATGCTCTCAAGGAGGCTATCATGCAACCTCCTGTCCTGCGTATGCCTGATTTCAGCAGAGAATTTGTTCTTCAGACTGATGCCTCCTCCTCCGCCATTGCTGCTGTTCTTTCTCAGGAGTTTGATGGGGTCAGGCAGCCCATCGCTTTTGCTTCGAGGACGTTGTCTCACCAGGAAAGGAAAGCTTCTTCCATCTATGAGTTAGAGTGTCTGGCTGTTGTCTTTGGTACGGACAAGTTTCGGCGTTTCTTGGAACACGCTGAGTTCTTGCTGGAGACAGACAATCAGGCACTGTCTTGGCTTCTTGCCCATCCCAGACAGCTTGGGAAAATTGGTCGCTGGGTGGTCAAAATTTCTGCTTTCAAGTTCCGAGTCCAACATCTTAGGGGTACCCAGAATGTCATCGCGGATGCTCTTTCCCGCATGTATCATGAACCCAGTGATCCACCGACTGAGGCTGTTGCTCAGTGTGGTGCTGTTCTTCTGGATTTTCCTCTGGCTTTTGACGACCTACTGTCCCATCAACAGAAAGATCCCGAGCTGTCAGTCATCTTAGGTGAGCTTCAAGAGGGAGGTGCCCACCCTCCCTATTTTCTGTCCAAAGGGGTACTCTGTTGCCGTCCTCGACAGAGGGGTGAACCCCGTGTAGTGCTGCCTAGTCATCTAGTACCGATGGTCTTTCAGTATTATCACTCTTCTCTTGTGGGCGGTCATCTTGGCATTCATAAGACCATCGCTAAGATTCGTAGGTACTTCATCTGGAAGGGCATGGACCGGGATGTTGCTGGCAGAGTGCGGGCTTGTCACCTGTGCTCTCTCAGCAAGCCTAGTCAGAATGCAAGGTTAGGGTTGTTATCTTCTGAGGTGGCCGAGCGTCCTTTTGAGAAGGTGTTCATCGACTACGTGGGTCCTTTTCCCCGTAGCAAGTCAGGTAACTCCTACCTACTTGTTTGTGTGGATGCTTTCTCGAAGTTCGTTTGGCTTTTCCCACTTCGGAGTGCCACGGCTAAGCTCACCATCCGTGCTCTCCAGTCCCAACTCTTCCAGCACTTTGGTGTGCCTTCCACTCTTGTGTCCGACAACGGTAGCCAGTTTACCTCCCATGAGTTTCGTAGGTTCTGTTTTGGCAATGGTATCAGGCATGTGACTACCTCTCCTTATTACCCACAGCCTTCTCATGCAGAGCGGTTCAACCGCAATCTTCGGTCTGCCGTTTTGATTTATTAAATGATGTTTCTTGTAATAAATTACTTTTGCTCAGCTGCCGAGTGTTATTTTGACCCTCCAACTGCCACCCGTGATCCCATCGCTCGACTTGTTTTGAGCCATCCCCCGGTTGGCACGCTTTCCAGCTTTGGTGGGGGGATGGGTCTCAATTGGTAGCAGAGCGTGGTTACGATCCACGGACCTCTGGGTTATGGGCCCCAGGGTTATGGGGTGTTGTGGGGGGATGGGTCTCAATTGAATTGTTGTCCTACAGTCCAGGGTCCTCGAGTGGGACGTTCAGCCCTCGGCCTGCCGTCCGGGGATTGTCGACCATCTGCTCTGCTAGCCTGGCCTGAGGACCATGCTGGAGCCTGTTTCGCCCGCTACCCTCTCTTCAGCTTTGGGTAGAGTTCTTCAGTCCTCAGGTCAGTTCTGTCCATTTTTTTTTTCTCGGCGGCTGAGCTGAGGGGTTCTGGTGATATTAAAGAAAAAGAAAAACAAAAAGAAACAAATAAATAATTATTTAAAAAAAAAAACCTAGGCAATCCGCTTGGTTACTTTGTTGAATGGGTTTCATGGGTGGATTGGAGTGGTCGGCAGTGGCTCGGTAGGCTGAGGGTTTAGTTCGTCTTGGACCCTGGAGTTGTCGTTTTTTGTGTACTGTTGAGAATTTTGTTTTGCGAGATGGCCTATCTGCAGAATGTTGCGCTCCTGGTCAAGGAGGAGTTGATTTTCGAATTGAGGTCGCGGGGTGTGACTCCGGAAGGGGATGTTTTGAATCTCCGGAGGTTGCTGCGGGAGCAGTTGTCCGCGGGTACGGCGGTGGATTGGTCTGACCTGCTGGAGGTTGGTGATGAGTTGGGGATTTGTAAACGGAAGGTGGAAGATTGGGAAGGGGTGTTAGAGGATTTGCAGTTTGAACCTCCAGTAGGTCGTGACCGGGCCTGCCGCCTTGCACGTTTGGGGCATCTGCTTGCCCGTTTAAGGCTGGTCAACCGGGCACCGGGGTTGGAACCATCGGATAGGGCGTGGATCTTGGAGAGTGTGGCTAGGCTGGAGGAGATTTTTCAGGCACTCTCCGGGTCCACGACTCCTACGGGTCTGGGTCAGCGGCCTGCTTTTGCGCTTTCGCCTAACGTGTCGAGGCCGCAGGCTGAGACACCGGCTCTCACTGTGCCTGAGGTTCCTTCTGAGCCTGCAGGCGTTTCTGTTGAGGTTGCTTGTGGTTCGGCTCCAGCTGCCGTTCCTACTACTTCTTTGGGTTCACCTGCTCTTCTGCAGCTGAGCTACCACAAGCTACCTAACCCTCTCACGCCCATGATCCAGAATCTCCCTGTGATCGATGGGATGGATCCTGAGGAGCTTCTGAAGTTTCTGGTGGCCTTTCTCAGACTTAGTGAGATGCCCGGCATGCAGGCTGGGGACTTGCTTCGTCTGGTGTTCCCTTATTGTAGAGGTCCCGTTGGGGAGTTGCTGAGTTCTGTCTTGGCCAGTGATGCCTCGGTGGACTCGTTCCATCGAGAGTTACTTTCATCGTTTCTTCCCATTCGACTCAGGGAGAGGATGGTCATGGACAGATTTTATCGGTCGCAGGGTAGGGGCGAGTCTCTGGCAGCCTATGTCTCTTCAGTCAAGGAAGCTCGTCAAGCGTTGCGCCTCACCCTTTCTGAAGCTGACACCGTTCGTGTCATCCTGGATGGCATTTCTCCCGAAGAACGGTGCAGATTGGTTTTTGCTGGGGTTCCTTCGACTTTTCGGGAGCTGCATCAGCTGTGCATTGTTTCGCGCAGCGTGCAGTTCTCAGACCAGCAAGGGAGGGATTCTGAGAGTCATCGTGCTCTTCCCACCCGTCGACCAGCTATGTCTGTAGGTGTGAGTCAGCCAGTGGAGGGTCGTGGTTCTCAACCTCCTGTTGTGTGTTTTGCTTGTGGCCAACCTGGTCACATTCGACGTGACTGTCCACGTGCTCGAGGTCGTGGGGCGGGAAACGCTCAGCGCGGGGGGTTGCCTCCACAGTAGCTCCCCGCGTTGTTGCGACTGACCGTGGCCATTTGCCTTTGACACGTGCCCATAGCAGGAGTGTCGGGGATTTTTCGGGCCTTGCTGGCATGGCTTCCCTGGGACTTAGGGCGGTCACCTCGGTGTGTCCTGGCGTTTTTGCATCTTTTGGTGGTACGGTGTGTCGAGCCCTTCTGGATTCTGGTTCGGCATGCAGTATCATCAGCCTTTCTCTTTTTGAGTCCCTTGACGCCTTAGGACTTGTCAGGCACACCGAGCCCTCTTCTATTACTTGCTGGACGGCATCCCAAACTCCTCTACCCATACTTCTAAAGGCGTCATTACATTTTAAAATTGAAGGATTTTCCTGGAGGTGGGGTTTTCTTGTTGCCAAGGACCTGGCGGTTTCTTGTATCCTAGGGGCAGACTTCATTTCCAAAAGTGGTATGGTGCTTGACCTCCAGAAGCGCCAGATATTTTTCAAGTTTAATCGGCGAGTTTTGGTGCCTCTAGTAGGTGATTCTGACTGCCCTCCTGCAGTCAGAGAGGTGGGTTGTGAGCCCGAACAACCCAAGGTGGATCCAGTTGGTCATCTCCCCCCTGAGCAGGCGGAGGCCATTAGGAGGCTGTGTTTGCGGTTTCCTGATGTGCTTACGGCTGAGCTTGGGGTCACTTCTCTTCTGGAGTATGAGATCCACCTCACCGATTCTCAGCCAGTTAGAAGTCATCCGTACAGACTTGCTCCCCCAAAGATGGAGGTTATGAGGGCTATGATTGAGGATCTTCTGAGCAAGGGTGTGATTGAACCGTCTCGTTCTGCTTATGCCAGTCCAGCTTTTCTTGTGCCCAAGCCTAATGGTAAGTCTAGGCTGGTGATGGATTATCGGAGGCTCAACGCTAAGGTCGCTATTGACTCGGTACCTCTGCCTGATTTGCATTCTGCGTTTGATTGGTTCGGTAAGGCTAAGTTTTTCAGTGTTTTCGATTTGAACCAGGCCTACCATCAGATTCCATTGAAGAAGGAATCACGGCCTATGACTAGCTTCTGTGTTCCCTGGAATCTTTACCAGTTCACTAGGGTTCCTATGGGTCTTGCTGTGGGTGCCCAGACTCTTACTCGTCTGCTTGATTCCATCTTCCATGATGTGAAGTTCAAGTTTGTTTTCAATTACCTGGACGATCTTCTTGTCTACAGTGAGACTTTCGGGGAACACCTGCAACATCTGGAGGAAGTTCTTAGTCGCCTCAAATCAGCTGGCCTTACCGTCAATCCAGAGAAAGTCACTTTTGCTCGTCCTGAGATTTCTTTTCTGGGTCATCTTATCTCTTCTCGAGGCGTCTGCATAGATCCTGCGAGGACCCAGGGCATTCGGGATTTTCCTCCTCCCAGAGATGCCAAGGGGATTGCCCGTTTTGTGGGGATGGTGAATTTTTACCGTCGCTTCATCCCTAACGTGGCCGAGCTTGCTGCCCCGTTGAACGAGCTGCGAAAGAAAGGTGTCCCTTTTGTGTGGGGCCAAGCTCAGCAGACTGCCTTTGATGCTCTCAAGGAGGCTATCATGCAACCTCCTGTCCTGCGTATGCCTGATTTCAGCAGAGAATTTGTTCTTCAGACTGATGCCTCCTCCTCCGCCATTGCTGCTGTTCTTTCTCAGGAGTTTGATGGGGTCAGGCAGCCCATCGCTTTTGCTTCGAGGACGTTGTCTCACCAGGAAAGGAAAGCTTCTTCCATCTATGAGTTAGAGTGTCTGGCTGTTGTCTTTGGTACGGACAAGTTTCGGCGTTTCTTGGAACACGCTGAGTTCTTGCTGGAGACAGACAATCAGGCACTGTCTTGGCTTCTTGCCCATCCCAGACAGCTTGGGAAAATTGGTCGCTGGGTGGTCAAAATTTCTGCTTTCAAGTTCCGAGTCCAACATCTTAGGGGTACCCAGAATGTCATCGCGGATGCTCTTTCCCGCATGTATCATGAACCCAGTGATCCACCGACTGAGGCTGTTGCTCAGTGTGGTGCTGTTCTTCTGGATTTTCCTCTGGCTTTTGACGACCTACTGTCCCATCAACAGAAAGATCCCGAGCTGTCAGTCATCTTAGGTGAGCTTCAAGAGGGAGGTGCCCACCCTCCCTATTTTCTGTCCAAAGGGGTACTCTGTTGCCGTCCTCGACAGAGGGGTGAACCCCGTGTAGTGCTGCCTAGTCATCTAGTACCGATGGTCTTTCAGTATTATCACTCTTCTCTTGTGGGCGGTCATCTTGGCATTCATAAGACCATCGCTAAGATTCGTAGGTACTTCATCTGGAAGGGCATGGACCGGGATGTTGCTGGCAGAGTGCGGGCTTGTCACCTGTGCTCTCTCAGCAAGCCTAGTCAGAATGCAAGGTTAGGGTTGTTATCTTCTGAGGTGGCCGAGCGTCCTTTTGAGAAGGTGTTCATCGACTACGTGGGTCCTTTTCCCCGTAGCAAGTCAGGTAACTCCTACCTACTTGTTTGTGTGGATGCTTTCTCGAAGTTCGTTTGGCTTTTCCCACTTCGGAGTGCCACGGCTAAGCTCACCATCCGTGCTCTCCAGTCCCAACTCTTCCAGCACTTTGGTGTGCCTTCCACTCTTGTGTCCGACAACGGTAGCCAGTTTACCTCCCATGAGTTTCGTAGGTTCTGTTTTGGCAATGGTATCAGGCATGTGACTACCTCTCCTTATTACCCACAGCCTTCTCATGCAGAGCGGTTCAACCGCAATCTTCGGTCTGCCGTTTTGATTTATTAAATGATGTTTCTTGTAATAAATTACTTTTGCTCAGCTGCCGAGTGTTATTTTGACCCTCCAACTGCCACCCGTGATCCCATCGCTCGACTTGTTTTGAGCCATCCCCCAGTTGGCACGCTTTCCAGCTTTGGTGGGGGGATGGGTCTCAATTGGTAGCAGAGCGTGGTTGCCTATAATAAAAAAAAAAAAAAAAAAAAAAAAAAAATTTAATTCTTTCTTGGTTGTTGATGGTGGGTGTTTGCCAGTTAGTAGGCCATACAGTTTGTTAATTGCAGATTTTATATTGTGGCCTTCTGCCTGTTTCTATTGTGGCCCTATGCCAGCCAGTTAATGTTTATTTGGCAAATAAAATCAGTTTTGCTCAGCTGCCGAGTGTTATTTCGTCCCTCCAACTGCCACCCGTGATCCCATCGCTCGACTTGTTTTGAGCCATCCCCCGGTTGGCACGCTTTCCAGCTTTGGTGGGGGGATGGGTCTCAAATATTTGTGTTGTGATGGCTGGACTGCTTTTAATGTGCTGTGGTGTTGTCCTACAGTCCAGGGTCCTCGAGTGGGACGTTCAGCCCTCGGCCTGCCGTCCGGGGATTGTCGACCATCTGCTCTGCTAGCCTGGCCTGAGGACCATGCTGGAGCCTGTTTCGCCCGCTACCCTCTCTACAGCTTTGGGTAGAGTTCTTCAGTCCTCAGGTCAGTTCTGTCCATTTTTTTTTTCCCGGCGGCTGAGCTGAGGGGTTCTGGTGATATTAAAGAAAAAAAAGAAATAAAAAGAAAAAATCATGAAATATAAAAGAAGAAAAAAAACAAATGTTTATGGAACTGTTTAATTTGTGGCCTAGGCCTAAACGAAAAAAAAACCTGTACCGGTCCAAGACCCGGTACAATATTCAAATCTAACTAATGGTATTATTCATCTAAGACGTAATTCTAATTTCATTGTATAGAGATTAACATAAAAAGTAAGACCTGGAATACAAACTACGTTTTCATTTATTTGTGTTTGTATCTTTACACGTACAGAATGTAGAGTGTATTTCATGTTGCTTAAGGCTGAACGTTGAAAGGCTTCCCCCAATCATGAAAATTATATAGATAGACTTTAGCCAACTTTATTGAAACCTACCTAGTAGGATGAGCCCACATGTCTTCAAGTTGGTAAGCCAAAGAGATGTTTAAGTTTATTGAACAGCCCAATAAATAAGCCATTACATATAATTTGATATTCGTTACAAACTTTGACGTAAAGAATATTAATTTATTTGTCATAAGACGTGGGTTGAGGTGATATGGGCTATTAGTTATTGCGAATAGGTGTGGAGAGTTAATTCACAAAAACCCGTTTACAGTTAGTCCACCAGACAGGGTAACTAATGGGACCAGCGCTTATTATGGAATCAAAATTACGTATTGTTGCTTTTATTTTTTGTTAAGGTATAAGTATTTTCGACAAGTTCTTACGATAAGTATATGCCCCTACCCTGACGAGCCCTTACGATAAGTATATATATATATATATACCCCTACCCTGACGAGCGTCTAAATCCCGGCCAAATCCCCAAACAAACATTCTTTCTTGGAAATATGACGACCATTGCCAGTAATACACCCCCAGCAATACGTAAATATCTAACAAGGCCCCGTTTTTTTTACCTGAGTACATCATTCAACTTATTTAAATTTTATAATTTATTATGTATTATTTAATTTGCTACACCTATTTAAAGTTTGAACCTATTTAATTATTCGTCATTTAGTTAAATCTTTGATCAAATTGTCATAACTCAATTGAAAATGATAGCAATACCCAATTTCAATCAGTTCAAATAAATGAATCTTTGATGCGCCCCGAGTGATTCAACCAATTAGTTTATTTAATCCAATAAAACAATTGGTTTAAAAAGTGAATTAAGTTTCTAAAACACTCTATATTCATCAAAGACTTTTAGAGCTTTTCATTCAGAACATTAATGGCACATTGCATCTGTGAATTGTCATTGTATTCTAAAATAAATATACAATTCATACAGAATTATTTCACCTTTTCAGTTGATAAATAAACTATATCATAAAATATTGGCAACACATTACTTATTTATGATTTGATTTTATATAACATCATGCAGTATGTTTTTACATTACAGTTTTTACAGTTTTATATTGCTGGAAGTAAATATATTGTTGTCAAACTTCCATCACAGAAAAAGGGGAGTATATTTAATTTACGTAACGTTTAGTCATGCTGTAATAGTAATAGTTCTGGGCCGAGGATATTGTTGTACCTAATTTTCCAAATAGGTTTAAGCATGTAAAATGTGTTTAAGTTTGATTGAAAATTTAACTAAATAAATAAAAGATATAGTTTTTGCAATCATCATTACAATGTTACTCTATTTACAAAATTCACTATAAATGTGTTTGTTATTTAACGTTCATGCCTTATTATGCATGTATGAAACAATGTTACCGTATTAACAACGTTCACTATAAATGTGTTTGTTATTTAACGTTCATGCCTTATTATGCATGTATGAAACAATGTTACCGTATTAACAACGTTCACTATAAATGTGTTTGTTATTTAACGTTCATGCCTTATTATGCATGTATGAAACAATGTTACCGTATTAACAACGTTCACTATAAATGTGTTTGTTATTTAACGTTCATGCCTTATTATGCATGTATGAAACAATATTACCGTATTAACAACGTTCACTATAAATGTGTTTGTTATTTAACGTTCATGCCTTATTATGCATGTATGAAACAATGTTACCGTATTAACAACGTTCACTATAAATGTGTTTGTTATTTAACATTCATGCCTTATTATGCATGTATGAAACAATATTACCGTATTAACATCGTTCACTATAAATGTGTTTGTTATTTAACGTTCATGCCTTATTATGCATGTATGAAACAATGTTACCGTATTAACAACGTTCACTATAAATGTGTTTGTTATTTAACGTTCATGCCTTATTATGCATGTATGAAACAATGTCACCGTATTAACAACGTTCACTATAAATGTGTTTGTTATTTAACGTTCATGCCTTATTATGCATGTATGAAACAATGTTACCGTATTAACAACGTTCACTATAAATGTGTTTGTTATTTAACGTTCATGCCTTATTATGCATGTATGAAACAATGTTACCGTATTAAAAACGTTCACTATAAATGTGTTTGTTATTTAACGTTCATGCCTTATTATGCATGTATGAAACAATGTTACCGTATTAACAACGTTCACTATAAATGTGTTTGTTATTTAACGTTCATGCCTTATTATGCATGTATGAAACAATGTTACCGTATTAACAACATTCACTATAAATGTGTTTGTTATTTAACGTTCATGCCTTATTATGCATGTATGAAACAGGAATACACTTACGTCTTGTTATTTAACGTTCATGCCTTATTATGCATGTATGAAACAGGAATACACTGCCGTCTTGTTATTTAACGTTCATGCCTTATTATGCATGTATGAAACAGGAATACACTTACGTCTTGTTATTTAGCGTTCATGCCTTATTATGCATGTATGAAACAGGAATACACTTACGTCTTGTTATTTAACGTTCATGCCTTATTATGCATGTATGAAACAGGAATACACTTACGTCTTGTTATTTAACGTTCATGCCTTATTATGCATGTATGAAACAGGAATACACTTACGTCTTGTTATTACGTTTGAGAAATTCTAAGAACCTGAAAATGAGACTTCTTAGCAGAAACGTGATACTTTCTCATTGCATCCGCACTTTTCGATGAGAGACTCTGTGTTGAGATGAAAAAGTCACATCGCTAAATTATTTCATTAATTTATATAAACCTTTTTTACTTATGGAAAAGATTTATTGAGCATTGATTACATTATTTTTACTTTATAGTTTTTAAAGATTTAGATTGCTGGAAGTAAATACACTTTTTGTCATACTTCCGTCAGAGAAAAAGGGGAATATATTAAAAGGAAAATATATTTATAGAGGGTTGGCTGTAAATATATTTACATATGGATAGGTAATTCAAATCGGAGTAAATTAACAGCCAGTTACACGCAATAGTCGTTTGCAAGGAATACTCTTCAGCCTAAAGCTTTCTTTTGTATATTATTGTTATACAACAACAAAACATCCATCAATCAGTCTTAATTTTAATCTGGATTCATAAAGTATTGTGTTCATTGAACCACTCTTTGAGTGGATGTTTGTAACATAAATTTGTTGTTAAATTTAAATAGTCATATTTATGTTATTATCTCTTCAGTTTTCTTCTAAAGTTATGTTTGCTAGAAAAAAATTCTATACATTTTCGAATAATGAAGTATGTTGTTTTGTAACAACAAAAAATATTCAATAATATATTACATCTCTTTCGCTCAATAATTTAAATGTAAAAAAGGCATCATACAAAAATAATCAAAATTAAATATTGTAATTACATGGAATCAACAATAACCTATCATAATAATAATCTTTACCTATGAAATCAGTATGTTTTGCAACTTTTCTTTTTTACTTCAAAAACAATTACATACGTTTGAAACAAGTTAAAAGTATACTTATTTACTATAGTCTTTCTGTACGATGATGATGCTGCAGTTCTAAACATATTTATTGAATACTGCAGAGGAAGTATTAATTATGTTTTATTTCTCTATACATTTCCTCGAATGTCATCCCAATAAGAAGTGTACCATGCAGGTCCCAGGACGGTAACTACAGCAGACATTTTCGTAGTGAGTATGAAACTTTCCTCTTGGGATCTTGAGAATCTTTAAAACTTTACGACACTAAAAAACTAGCCAGTCACACAATAATTCAGTCACTTTGGAAATTAAAAATCTAAATTCATATCAAAACGTGAATATTTTATTGTTTAACTAATTATAATGACTGAACATGTTGAATCCTGATTCTAATCGACGAACTGACATGACTCAGGCCAGGCCTCTGTTAGTTATCTTCTATAAAGGACACAATTGGAAAGGAACTTCAGATCAATAAAAACATCTAGAACAGGTTTTTGGTGATCAATAATTACTATGCATTTTAAAAGTGTAAATAAATTGAAAATGTATTAATCTTCCACTATATGTTTTAATGTATGCATGAAGTAATATAAAAAGAGATTGATATAACTTTATGCAAGATGTTGCCTTGATAAAAAACAAAAAGTTGAAATGTGAGTGTGCTTGTTAATTTTGTTTATTTATCTATTACTAAGACGCCAATCGTCTAGGTATGGGCGAGTATTCATTTAGTAAGAGTGTAGACGAGTGAATGTAGTCATTGTTACAAACTAAGGCTGACTATTCCT
Organism: Stictocephala bisonia; assembly: GCA_035578905.1. NCBI lineage: Eukaryota > Metazoa > Arthropoda > Insecta > Hemiptera > Membracidae > Stictocephala > Stictocephala bisonia. Next base: position 11,625 of record JAQJVL010006560.1, on the reverse strand, counting down.
TAGAAAGTGTCATTAATTAGTAGCCCAATGACAAATGAACAGCCCGTGGCTATCAGCTTATTCCTTTCAAAATTTGATATGACTCTGATTGGGATCGAACTGAGAACCTTTAGCACGTGAAACTGGGCTTTAACCAACTACGCCACCGACCAATTAAAGTAGAAATACTGAGCAGTTTCCAGTCTTGGAAAATGAGGACTTTTCCGATTCATCTCAAACTTGGTAATTGGATAAAATCTGAACTTTCTGCTTTTAATCAAGTTCAACAAGATGAGCCTCCTTCTCCATTAATTATTTAATCAGCTTTCTTATTTGTTAAAACGTTTTCTATTAGAGAGTTCAATTTAATGATAGAATATATCCAATTTCTCTAAATACAGTCACTTCTATTATAATATGCGATGGCAGTTTTGCTAAATACAATTTATGTTATGTTTAGCATTTATTTGAGTCTTCTTCAAATCTTCAAATCTTAGAGTATCAAAGAATTATAACTTTTTAAATAACTACTAATACAGCCACATTTAAGATTTTACAATAGTATTTAATTACTTAAAACTATAATTATGTTTTTTGTTGAAAACTGTTGTAACTCTCTGCTGGTTTTTCTTTTCTCTCTGTGGTTAGTAACATACAGAGATGTTCACCACAATACCTTCTAAGGGTTGTGTTTTATTATTCAACGGTGGTTCACTGTCTAGTGGAAATATCGTTATATTATCGGTGGTTCACTGTCTAGTGGAAATATCGTTATATTATCAGTGGTTCACTGTCTAGTGGAAATATCGTTATATTATCGGTGGTTCACTGTCTAGTGGAAATATCGTTATATTATCAGTGGTTCACTGTCTAGTAGAAATATCGTTAAATTATCGGTGGTTCACTGTCTAGTGGAAATATCGTTATATTATCAGTGGTTCACTGTCTAGTGGAAATATCGTTATATTATCGGTGGTTCACTGTCTAGTGGAAATATCGTTATATTATCAGTGGTTCACTGTCTAGTAGAAATATCGTTATATTATCGGTGGTTCACTGTCTAGTGGAAATATCGTTATATTATCAGTGGTTCACTGTCTAGTGGAAATATCGTTATATTATCGGTGGTTCACTATCTAGTGAAAATATCGTTATATTATCAGTGGTTCACTATCTAGTGAAAATATCGTTATATTATCAGTGGTTCACTGTCTAGTGGAAATATCGTTATATTATCGGTGGTTCACTGTCTAGTGGAAATATCGTTATATTATCGGTGGTTCACTGTCTAGTGGAAATATCGATATATTATCAGTGGTTCACTGTCTAGTGGAAATATCGTTATATTATCGGTGGTTCACTGTCTAGTGGAAATATCGTTATATTATCGGTGGTTCATTATCTAGTGGAACATCGTTATATTATCAGTGGTTCACTATCTAGTGAAAATATCGTTATATTATCAGTGGTTCACTATCTAGTGAAAATATCGTTATATTATCGGTGGTTCACTCTCTAGTGGAAATATCGTTATATTATCGGTGGTTCATTATCTAGTGAAACATCGTTATATTATCAGTGGTTCACTATCTAGTGAAAATATCGTTATATTATCGGTGGTTCACTGTCTAGTGGAAACATCGTAGTATTATCGGTGGTTCACTATCTAGTGGAAATATCGTTATTTTATCGGTGGTTCACTATCTAGTGAAAATATCGTTATATTATCGGTGGTTCACTGTCTAGTGAAAATATCGTTATATTATCAGTGGTTCACTATCTAGTGAAAATATCGTTATATTATCGGTGGTTCACTGTCTAGTGGAAATATCGTTACATTATCGGTGGTTCATTATCTAGTGGAACATCGTTATATTATCACTGGTTAACTATCTAGTGAAAATATCGTTATATTATCAGTGGTTCACTATCTAGTGAAATATCGTTTTATTATCGGTGGTTCACTGTCTAGTGGAAATATCGTTATATTATCGGTGGTTCATTATCTAGTGGAACATCGTTATATTATCAGTGGTTCACTATCTAGTGAAAATATCGTTATATTATCGGTGGTTCAGTGTCTAGTGGAAATATCGTTATATTATCAGTGGTTCACTATCTAGTGAAAATATCGTTATATTATCGGTGGTTCACTGTCTAGTGGAAATATCGTTATATTATCAGTGGTTCACTATCTAGTGAAAATATCGTCATATTATCGGTGGTTCACTGTATAGTGGAAATATCGTTATATTATCGGTGGTTCATTATCTAGTGGAACATCGTTATATTATCACTGGTTCACTATCTAGTGAAAATATCGTTATATTATCAGTGGTTCACTATCTAGTGAAAATATCGTTATATTATCGGTGGTTCACTGTCTAGTGGAAATATCGTTATATTATCGGTGGTTCATTATCTAGTGGAACATCGTTATATTATCAGTGGTTCACTATCTAGAGAAAATATCGTTATATTATCGGTGGTTCACTGTCTAGTGGAAACAAAGTAGTATTATCGGTGGTTCACTATCTAGTGGAAATATCGTTATTTTATCGGTGGTTCACTATCTAGTGAAAATATCGTTATATTATCGGTGGTTCACTGTCTATTGGAAATATCGTTATATTATCGGTGGTTCACTATCTAGTGGAAATATCGTTATATTATCAGTGGTTCACTATCTAGTGAAAATATCGTTATATTATCAGTGGTTCACTATCTAGTGAAAATATCGTTATATTATCGGTGGTTCACTGTCTAGTGGAAATATCATATATTATCAGTGGTTCATTATCTAGTGGAACATCGTTATATTATCAGTGGTTCACTATCTAGTGAAAATATCGTTATATTATCAGTGGTTCACTATCTAGTGAAAATATCGTTTTATTATCGGTGGTTCACTGTCTAGTGGAAATATCGTTATATTATCGGTGGTTCATTATCTAGTGGAACATCGTTATATTATCAGTGGTTCACTATCTAGTGAAAATATCGTTATATTATCGGTGGTTCAGTGTCTAGTGGAAATATCATTATATTATCAGTGGTTCACTATCTAGTGAAAATATCGTTATATTATCGGTGGTTCACTGTCTAGTGGAAATATCGTTATATTATCAGTGGTTCACTATCTAGTGAAAATATCGTCATATTAACGGTGGTTCACTGTCTAGTGGAAATATCGTTATATTATCGGTGGTTCATTATCTAGTGGAACATCGTTATATTATCACTGGTTCACTATCTAGTGAAAATATCGTTATATTATCAGTGGTTCACTATCCAGTGAATATATCGTTATATTATCGGTGGTTCACTGTCTAGTGGAAATATCGTTATATTATCGGTGGTTCATTATCTAGTGGAACATCGTTATATTATCAGTGGTTCACTATCTAGTGAAAATATCGTTATATTATCGTTGGTTCACTGTCTAGTGGAAATATCGTTATATTATCAGTGGTTCACTATCTAGTGAAAATATCGTTATATTATCGGTGGTTCACTGTCTAGTGGAAATATCGTTATATTATCGGTGGTTCATTATCTAGTGGAACATCGTTATATTATCAGTGGTTCACTATCTAGTGAAAATATCATTATATTATCGGTGGTTCACTCTCTAGTGGAAACATCGTAGTATTATCGGTGGTTCACTATCTAGTGGAAATATCGTTATTTTATCGGTGGTTCACTATCTAGTGGAAATATCGTTATTTTATCAGTGGTTCACTATCTAGTGAAAATAACGTTATATTATGGGTGGTTCAATATCTAGTGAAAATATCGTTATATTATCGGTGGTTCATTATCTAGTGAAAATATCATTATACTATTGGTGGTTCACTATTTAGTGAAAATTTCGTTATATTATTGGTGGTTCACTATCTAGTGAAAATATCGATATACTATCGGTGTTTCACTGTCTAGTGGAAACATCGTAGTATTATCGGTGGTTCACTATCAAGTGGAAATATCGTTATATTATAGGTGGTTCACTATTCAGTGAAAATATCGTTATATTATGGGTGGTTCAATATCTAGTGAAAATATCGTTATATTATCGGTGGTTCAATATCTAATGAAAATATCGTTACATTATCGGTGGTTCATTATCTAGTGAAAATATCATTATAGTATTGGTGGTTCACTATCTAGTGGAAATATCATTATATTATCGGTGGTTCACTATCCAGTGAAGATATCGTTATATTATCGGTGGTTCACTATCCAGTGAAAATATCGTTATACTATCGGTGGTTCACTATGTAGTTAAAATATCGTTATATTATCGGTGGTTCATTATCTAGTGAAAATATCGTTATATTATCGTTGGATCACTATCTTGTGAAAATATCGATATATTATTGGTGGTTCACTATCTGGTGGAAATATAGTTGTATTATTGGTGATTCACTGTCTAGTGACAATATACAGTAGTTATAAGATTATGGTTCATTATAGAATCATTATATTATTGATGGTTCAATATCTAGTGAAAAATCGTTATATAATCAGTGGTTCACTATTGTACTGGGTCTTTTGACCGGTACTTTTTTGGTTACTTTTTGTTTTGGTTTGCCAGGCTGCCTGAGATCGCTCTTGCGCTGTCGATATGTTACTTTTGTGGCCATTGGCTCGAACTCTGGTCTTTCCGTGATTCCAGTTCTCGGTCTGTCAGGTTGTCCAGTCTATTTACTTGTCTTCTTCAGCTACCCAAACCAGGAGCATGTCTGGCTAATTTTGTCTAAACGTAAGTTGATTAATTTTGTTTTAAATTCATATACCTAATCACCCTTTTGGTGAAACCCTTTTTGTTCAAACACTTTTGTTACCTTGCTATTTTCAGTTTGTTAGATTGATTCTTGTATTCTATCTCTCGGTGTTCGTAGTTCGTAAATCAGTGTCGATACCATGTGCTCAATTTTGTATATTGTCATTTATTTCATTAATAATTGTGTCTTATGTTTAATTTTCTGTGTTGTATGTTTCATAAAGTTTGTCAAGTGCATTAACTAGGTATTTATAGATGATTTTTGATTTGATGTTCATTTTTAGCATATTTCTTTTTTGGGCCTATAGCCTATATTTTCAGTTTTGTCATTTGCTTTTCCATATACGTAATTCTTTTTTAATTTGTTAATTGTGTAATTTGGTTTAAACCTAATTTTCTAAGAGAAAATGTGTGTATCCTAAAATCAATCTTTTTATCGTCTTGTTTGCTTTAATCATGTTCTCATTTGTCTTTTTCTGTTTTGTTTAGCAGACACTTGCACTTTTATATTTATTAGCACTCTGAAAACGTTTGAAAAATTGACTTGGAAAAAGGTTATGATACTAAGAACTATGAGAATATTCTAGAAATAATCAAATTTTCGAAAAAATAAAGATGTAAATCAATATTAGAAAGAAGTTTAAATGAAAAGTATAAACTTTCTGGAAGGAATCATTTACCAGAAACTAAAAGAGTCTTGTCTTTCTTCAATGAAAAACCGTATATTAAAAGAAGCTATCTTTTACTTTAAAAGTAAAAGGAAATTAATTAAATAATTTGTTTATAGCTGTCAAAAGAGAACATTTTACTTCTCTTTTAGTGAGTCAGTTAGAATATAGATTCATTATATTTGTTAATAATCCACGCTTATTTTTAATCAGTTACTCATTGTTAACAACTGTACGTTTAACAAATTACGGTGAGTTAATACACAAATTTGAATCAAGTATTTACCATTTCAATGTATATCAATGAATAGTTCGTTGGGCACTAATCAATATGTGAACTACAAATTAAATTGTTGGTGAATTCCATTTAAAATGCGCACTTAGTAATTTGCCGACAAAAATTAAAAGTAGATATATATCTAAAACTGTTTATAATCAAATGGCATTTCACGAAACTCTAATTCTGTAGGATCATTTTCAAAATTAATTACAACAGTTGCACTGTTAAACTCTGATAAATATATATTTTAAAATTAAATCTTTTTCCGCTAATTTAAAAATGTTATGGAAGGTCAGGCAAGTGGTAAGTTCAAGCAATAGGAACTTAGGGCTACTTGTTCATTCCTATTGTTAAAATTTTGATTATTGCGATTTTTAAAGATTTCAATCTAAAACATCTTAATTCGGAAATGGAAATATCACAGAGAATAAAGAAACTGAGGTCACATCCAAAAGGGCACTGAATGTATGTCGAGTAGATAGTTCTTCAATTTTACCATGAGGATTACAGGGCCAGTACCTTATCACTCTCCCCCTTATTCCCCCTCCCAATGTTCAAAGATAACTGTAGTAATTAAATCTACATAATTTTTAAAATTTAAATCAGTTGTAATCCATGTTTAACTGTCACCGAGGTGTTCGCTACGACCATAAGATAGCGACCTATGTTTGTTTTTTCTCTGTGAAAACACACACTCGAAATTGGAAAGGAACCTATTTTATCTCCAATAGTTGTGAGGGTTAGACAGTATTTAATAAGTTAATTAATTAAACCCGTTAATTTTCCTTAATTCAAGCTAGAATTATGTTAACTAGAAATCGTAGAAGATGACTTTGTAATTTACAGTATATCTATTTGGTTTTACATTTATTATATCATTTTGTTTCTCAGGAGTGGATGCAATATATAATGTATGAATGATTTATAATGTTATTTTAAGTAGTATTTGTTTATGATTCAAAATCCATCTTTATATCGATCAATAAAGTTTTTGTTACAAGACAAAAGGTATTATATTTAGGATTTATATATTAGGAGCAATATTAAAGAAGACATTTGTTAAATAAATTTGTTTCTAAAATGTAATACAAAGAGTAGAATCGTTAAAAAGGGCTCAGGGCTACGTTTTGCAAGAACTACTTAAACATTTAAACAATGTTAACCTTTCCATAATTGGGTTTTCTATACATAAGCAACTATTAAAGAACCAAACAGCTAACAATGTAAAGAATGTTTTAACAAAACATGCCTGGAAGAATGATAAATGCAAATATTATTATTATTATTATTAGATGTTTCAATTTTCTTAAACAAAACAGTTCATCAGAATGTTTCTCAATTATCTCGTCTAGTTCATAGAATTATATTATTTTATTATCTCTGTGGCTAACAAATTAACTACATGGTAGAAAGTAGAATCTGAGTTCATTATTTATTTACCCAACGATTACTTATGTCGTACCTATAAATAATCTGGATTTAATATGTTTTATCACCTGATCAACCACCACGAGTACATGATATTCACCCTGGCTTCAAGCCTATAAAACATCACGTAGAGTTGTCTTGATTTAAAATAAAGAGAAAAAATACTAAATGTTAGCTGTAATGCATTATAGCCGAAAGTACGAGTGGGTCCTATTACATTATGGCCGTAAGTACAAGTGGGCCCCTATTACATTATGGCCATAAGTACGAGTGGCCTCCTATTACATTATGGCCGTAAGTACGAGTGGGTCCCTATTACTCTTGTTCATTATGGCCGTAAGTACGACTGGGCTCCTATTACATTATGGCCATAAGTACGAGTGGGCCCCTATTACATTATGGCCATAAGTACGAGTGGGCCCCTGTTACTCTTGTTCATTCCTCATTACCTAGACATCTAGAATACATTTACTAAAAGTTCCATTACACCTGAATGGAAACCTGAAAGGTTCTTATTCTTCTTCGCAGAAATGCGGGTAATCAGTATCTGGCACTATCTCATTAAATCAGAGAGAGGCACTTTGTCTAGAGATGAGCAAATCGCATTAGAAAACTGTTCAACAATGTTGAAAACCAGATTTTAACTAATGAGATTTACCTAAATCCTAAATGATTGATAATAAACTTTACGTATATTTTCAAATATTAAGTTTAATTCATGTACAAAGTTATATAAAACTGTCATTTATGAGTACTAACCTAGTTAAAGAAAAACTTTCAAAAAGACTTTAAACTTCCTATGAAAAGAAATAAGAATTTGCCTAAATATTCCTTTTGCATACAATTACAAATTACATTATCTTGAAAATTGAAATTCTTTTCATATAACATTTAAAGAATTTTTGAAGAAATCCCGTTTAAGGAGACATGGTACTTACATTATTGATTAATGTTAAATTTACAAAGTTTATGACCCATTTCCTCAAAGACCTTAAGAGATTAACATTTAAATTGTTTACTGAATATATCTCACTATTTACGTAAGCAATTGAAGCAGAATAAAAATTGTTTAACAAAGAAAAAAAAGTTATAAGGTTTTTGGTTATTTGTAAATTTTTACGACAAATGTTTACAAAAATAATTTTTTTTAATTTTTTCCATGATTTCAATCTCAATATTTCTGCTTGTGTAGTTTTAATAATGCTAAATAAATATTCTGTAAAAAAGGTCAATAGTTACTGATAAAATGGGAAATATATAGTTAAAAATATTTTTTTACAGGAACCACATTTTAAGTTGTACAGCAACTATAAAGGCATTGACTTTCTCAAAATATGTATGATTGATAATACTCTCATGGATATCTTCCTCAACCCTCAAACCTTCTATTTCTTCAGAGTAAGCACTTTTCTTCTCTTTTTTGTCTTCTTGATATATTTTATCTTTTTTTAGCCAATATTACGGAGGTTTATTTAAACATTAATGTTAAACTTCAATCCCAATGCTTTTAACACTAGTACTTCAAAACTCTATTTCATGCTTTATATGATTTTCTTCACTACTGTATATGATTGGCTAACTGATAACCCTCACAATATTTTTAGACCTCACATAACACCCTAAATCTTTACTAGTTTCAATAGGATTTACGGTTACTATTTATATTCAACAAATATTAGCTGCAAACTGTAACCATAGAAACACTTTATTTGTAAAGTAGTAGCAGGCAGTATAAACATAAACACAAATAGTATATTCTATGCTTCAGCTGTCTGCAATCAAGCATTGTGTCTAATACAACAACATCATATTACAAGAGCTCCTGAAGCAATTACTGTATAAATAGTTGTTACTGTATGACTTATAAGTCAACGGAATATGTAAGTTAAGATTTTTTAACTTAAAAACTTAAATTTTGTTAACTTAGGATTGGCAAATAAATAAAATAAGGACATCATTTTGTTAAGAAAAAGACAAAGAATAAATATCTGCAAAAATCTGAAGATGTAAAAAATTATATTTTTAGTGTACTATATCTTCTTAAAAGCTAAAATTTTACCTACACTTAGTCTAAGTTTACCGATTTCGTTAAGCTATTTATTTTTTATTTTCTTTTAGTAACTTTTTTGGCATTGTTTGTAAATACACTTATTTATTTTAGTTTTTAAATTTGAAAAATATGTGTTCGATTTAAATGGTATGTAAGTATAAGGTTTATATACATATATTTGTTTTTAAAATAATAAAAAAGAAGATTTTAAAGAAAATGTCATACAATTTTCCTTTTCTTTGTAGCGAAACAGGTAACAATGTTCATAAGAGCATCTTATAAAGAATAAGATATCAAAAACCCATTTTGGCTGGCACAACACTCCATATATGACAGGTACACTTACATGTATGTGACATTAATCCTTTTTTATGTCCATAGATATAATGCCTAAGATTTATAAATAGTTAAATTAAAACACAATAAACGTGTTGTATAATGAAGCAGTCATACTTAGTATTTATTGATTAATGAAAAGGAAGAGTTTTTATTTTTTTTTTTTTTATTTCCTATTAATTTTTTAAAGGAAAGGTAGATCTTCTTTTAACCTTACTCTGCCCATTCCCCATAGACTATTGATCTGTGAGGGGAACTTAATGAGCCAGAGTAATGCAGAGGGTTGTTACATTACTGATCAACCTGCGCTCCCTCACACCCTCACAGTAGATGTTTTTGGATAGAGCGAGACCCACTTTTTTTGGGTTTTCCAAGATGGCGGCGGTCACGTGACCGGATCCAAGATGGCGGCGCAGTGTTGCCAACCCCCCACCCCCTCCCCCACAAAATTTCCCTCATTTCCCACACATTTCCCTCACATTACCCACATTTCCCACACATTTCCCTCACATTACCTACATTTCCCTCACATTTCCCTCACATTACCTACATTTCCCTCAAATTACCCTCAAATTTCCCTCAAATTTCCACGTTATACTATATAAAATACACTGTTACACTATATAAAATGAATTTTTTTTTCTCCAATATGGCGACCGGATCCAATATGGCGTCTTTTCCCGCCCGCGCCAACTCACACCCCGTGGGAAAATTCCCTTCTCAAAATTCCCCCATCCAATATGGCTGTCTTTATATATACATATAATAAATGTATCACTTCATACATACACTATAACAAAACGCGACCGTAGCGCCCCTGGCGGCAATACCTAGCGACCGTAGCGCCCCTGGCGGCAATACCTAGCGACCGTAGCGCCCCTGGTGGCAATACCTAGCGACCGTAGCGCCCCTGGCGGCGTTGCCGACCACAGCGCCCCAAGCAGCAACGTCAGGTGACGCATGCGCATCCAGGTTAACTCTTCAAGTAATCCTTCACACACCTACTTTTAGCCTACCTATTGAAATTAATTCTAAACCTAATTCTACCTAGCTCCTCCTAATAACACCTACTGTTAACCTACTTATCTAAGATTTCCTCAACCCCCATATCACTACTACTAAAGCTAGAAAACTTTCAACACATATGAATTATACTTAATATTACTTAATTTAAATCTTCAAATTTATCTAAATCAGTAATTTTAACAGAGTACTCAATTCCACACATGTTTAATTCACCTTCACGTTCCTTTGTAACCAGTTCATTCAAACTCACAGGACATTCTTGGAAGGGTATTCTGCTACACTCGTTAGACTGGAGGTTAGTAAAGTTTATTTAGAGTTTATAATAGCTTACTTATACTAAGTGATGATCCAAACAATATATTATTAGGACGAGGTCTCCAGACCAACCACTTCAGGCACTACCCCAAGCACCTCGGTCACTGCTAATGACGTGTTGTACATAGACCTAGGGGACGCCTTTAGCAACCTTCTTTTCATCCATATCGTAATTTAAAACGGAATAGCACTTTGCTCTCAAGCCAATTATTTCTTTAGCAGGTTTTGAATTTAGTTCATCTTTGAATTTTCCTAATGCTTCTTTATTTAAGTTACTATAACACAGGTGGCTGGGTGGGTAGTCAGACGTGTCGACAGCACTCCCAACAACAATGTCCTAAAACATAAATATACATTAAACAAATTAGACAAAAAGCTATCAACTCTCCGTGGCCTAGTGGTTAGCGTACCCGACTCGACAAACAAGTGTTGATCTATGCCCCGAGGGTCTATCCACCTGAATCCAGACTCTAGGAGTCAAATGGTACATCACTACACCAAGGATGAGTAGGTGGGTGTTATGTTCGGTAAGGACGGTAAGGGGATCGGTTCCTGTGGTATCGAACCGACGGGAGATGGTCACATGTTCAGGCAGTACGGTTAGGAGTCGGATGCGAAACCACTCGGACACAAGGTCGTTTTTTTAATTTGATTGAATTGTGTTCAATTCACAACTAAATGACCTAAAACTTCCACAATAAAAAAATAACAAATACCAATTGCACTCTGTGCAAATGCGCACCTGGTGGCAAAAATGCCA
>JAQJVL010006559.1:0-28431 GCA_035578905.1 Stictocephala bisonia | reverse complement strand
TTATAACTACATGTTTTACACATAAATGAAGGAATTAACTTGTTTTTCATTTGTTTAAAATGTAAAAGTATTCATAATTTTAAAGGTTAAAAAGAGGTCTATAAATTATTTTACATTTAAAAAAATTAAAAACACATTAATCTCTTCATTTATGTGTAAAAAACGTATTTATAAAAATTAAATTTGTACTTTGAACGGTTTTGTCTTTTAATTAATTTAAAATCAGCCAAATTCACCACTTCATAAAGCCACAAGTTCTAATGTAGTGGTTAACAATTTTTTTGTAGTTTTTCCTGTCTTAAAGTACTTATATAAAGTTCTTTAACTAATTTTGAATGCAAAATTGGGAAATAATTAACTCACTGAAAACCGGTTGCACCACCTTAACGTGGAGCGATGCTATAAACTTTAAACGTAATAAATAGCGTACGGCGAACGTCCCAAAATTGTTTTTGTTTGTTGTTAAATTAAAATCTTCAGAATTTAAAATTGCAATGTAGGTCGTGTTACACCTCACTTTAAAGGTATATAAAGCTAATTTTTAAATTGTTCTATCATTTTTACTGACATATTTTCAAATTATTCTTACTCATAGGGGTAAGGTGGCCCAAAATAAAAAGCATTAGTTTTTAAAGTTGACGTTACTATAACTCTTCTGTAGATCACAATGATATGACATGTTTATCCAATACTACCAATGACATGTCCTTTAAAATAACAATAAGATTAGGCTCTTATCTCCCCATCTTCAAAATTTAAAAATAGCTCTTAGTAAAATCTTTAAACGTAACAATATAACATGTAGTAAATCAAATTTTAAGTTTTTAAAAATAAAAATTTGTTTGGTTTTGAAGTTTTGGTACGTGAACAATAAATTTTGTTTTTAAATTTAGGACAAAACCCCATAAAAAATAAGAAAACGGGGTTAGGTAAAAATTGTAATATCAAACTGTGTTATTCTGCATACCAAATTAAAGGTCTCTAAAATAAAAAATTGTTTGTACTTAAAGTTTTGCGATTATTTGTTTCAGTTATTAAATGACAGATGTAAATATGTTACGCTTTATTGATTAAACGGTTCAACCACAGGAGCACTGCACGGGTGATCTGAACCACCCCCTGTATACGCAGTGTAAATAAGTATCGAGCCTTGTACTTATTTTAAGAGTCTGCAGAAGCTGTCGGAAATTTATTTATTTATTTATTTATTGGTTCAACGGTTCCACCATTTTTACAAAACTTATATACAGTTATAAATACAATAATTAACATAATTATAGTGCATTAATACAAACACAACAATCAAGATGGCAAAAAGTAACATTTAGCATTTCGAGTTCGACAATGACTTACATAACTACAAAAAACAACAATATATTTAACTCAGAACACAGTAAGTACTGGCGAGTATGTGTGCATATATAACAAAAGACTATCAATACCTTAATAGAGTCTCTAAGCAACATAACAGAAATAGAATTAATAATTCATAACAACAATAACAATAATAATAATAATAAACAACAATAACAATAATAATAATAATAATAAACAACAATAATAAGTGATGTCGTGTTGTGTGATTTCAATAATGTAGGTGAATGAAATAATTAATTACTGTGCATATGAGGGAAGTCAATGCCCACCTGTGCAAGATACTTCTTGCGTAGTGACTTTGGACTTTCATTGAAGAAATCAATATATGTGGCTTCACTCCCCATTGCACCACATATATTGATGTTGGTTTGCACCACGGAAATGTTGGTTTTAATCCCATAACAAAAACGTTATTTTCGAACCGGACATACGATGACGCGTATCCAAATCAGACAGTTATTTTAAAACAAATTTTTCCTAACAAATTGCATTTGATCAAGAATGAAATCTCACGTTGGAATTATTTAGTGAATTCGTAATTAGTTTTATAGGGAAAAATATAACAAATATTTACTTTGATGTTTTTGTTATCACCTGTTTTTCAAAACTAGGCGTGTGTATTCAATTTATCAAAAACAAACCCAATGCGCAATATGATAACGTTTAAAATGACCTTATACTCAACTTTTGGTCAATAAATAACGAAAAAATATGGATTCGCAAATAATATGGTTCTTATGGCATTAAAACCAACATGGCCGACAGCCTCTGCAGACTCTTAATTGCACAATGGTGACTGAGAGGATATCGGAGTTTTATCGTGTAAAACCAGCAGACAATAGAAGAACTCTATTATAACTATTTATTATCTAACTGTATTATATTAACTAAATTATACACAACCGATATTATTTAACGTTTTCCCCTGGGGGAAGGTCACATTGTAGATGTTTTTATTATATGCTAGTATGTTATTATTTTGTATATTATCTTCATCCCTCCCTCAATAAAATGTTCAATTGCATATTTTATACCCATTCTTTACTCTACATACCTCTGATATATACAACAGCACACTCGATACAAAACACCAGACTTGTTCTCAGTTGAAGTACCGGAATATTCTCTCTAACACAGAGAAGAAAGAAACAGAGATCGCATCCTACAGCGCGCAAATGTGTGTCGAACTGTCGAGTAGTTATCTCTCCAGTTTGCCATGCGACATCAGGGCCAGCACCTTGTCAGTGCCTCCCTTATTTCCCTTAAATCATCAAGAATAAACGTGGTAATTATTACTACAGATGTAAATTAGTTGAACTCTATTTATAACCGTCACTGATGCGTTCGCTGCAGCCATATGAAAGCGACCTCTGTTTCTTTGTTCTCTGTTACATAACACAATAACATATCTAAGTTCAAAAATTATATCAACTCAAAAATTTAATTAGGTTTCAAACAATTGCTTTTGAACATAGCACCCTTTTCCCCCAATTTAACTTAAACGTCTTAAACTCATAAATCGTTATTATAAGCACAAACCAGCCTATGAGGGTTTATTTAATACTTAGTTATCTTTTAAATTATAGGCTCGTATTTGGTTAGAGTTATTATAGTCACAATATCCTTAACTATTACGGTAGGCTATAGTTATTATAGTCACAATATCCTTAACTAGTACGGTAGGCTATAGTTATTATAGTCACAATATCCTTAACTAGTACGGTAGGCTATAGTTATTATAGTCACAATATCCTTAACTAGTACGGTAGGCTATAGTTATTATAGTCACAATATCCTTAACTAGTACGGTAGGCTATAGTTATTATAGTCACAATATCCTTAACTATAACGGTAGGCTATAGTTATTATAGTCACAATATCCTTAACTAGTACGGTAGGCTATAGTTATTATAGTGTAACGTTGTCTTGTTTTTATCTTGTAACAATTAAGTAAATTTTCAACCACTTATTATTATTAATTAAATCTGCAACAACAAAGCCTCACGTTGTCGCGTCATTCTGTAACGTTGTGCCTTTTGTTACATTATTTATTTTATTTATTTTAATTTAATCCACTGATTAAATTAAAATAATGATATTCAATAAATCAGAATTCTTTAATTTATTTCTTTTTTGTTTCAAAGCATTTACTAAAAATTTGTGACTTGCTACCTTGATGAGGTTATCGTATCACATTGATTCAATATTTGATTCTTAAAAACAAAAGTAGCAGAAATTTGATTTATTTTATTTTATAACATGATAACTCTTAATTTTTTGTTCTCAGGGTCTATATACGGGTAATTCGGTGAGAAAACGTAGTATAATGAAACAAAATTTACTTTACAAAATTTAATTTATTTTACATTATTCAAAATCATTACGTTACTCAATTAGTATTTGCATTACAATAAAAATTCAATTTCAATATATTAAAAATGACAATCAGAACAATATTATTTAAAAAGTTGATAATTGATTTCTAGATTATAACTTAAATTATCAGTAAAACTTAGCTGAGTGTCCTCGTGGTCTTGAAGTTCAACCGCGTGGTTTAATAGACTGTATCGTGTTCTTAATACACATATTTTAATCTGATATTAAATCGTAAAGCACTATTTGTTTATATTTATTAAAAATGATTTTAAAGAACAAAACTACCTTTGAATTTTAATAAATTCATCGAATAAAAAATTTACATGCCCGAAATCGCGGGATGTCGATGGATGATGACATCCTTTACGTTCTATGATCTGACTTTGAATGGGCAAAGAAACGTCTCTTCACCGTTGAAGTCGGATTCCCGCCTTTTTTCTTTTGGGTACGCGACTATGACCCTTCTGGGTATATCACGCTGTAGCTGTGTTGACAGCTGCTGCGGCCTACGGGCAAATTTGGAATGATATGTCCCGTTCTGATTGGTTCGTTTCAGAACTCGTCATCTGAGTTCTTCTACTGCACATCAGCCACTTGTGACCTGGAGGGGATTTAGTGGAAAATAACTAACTGACAAGTTGATGCTTGTCTCACGCTCCTACGTCGTAACTTGCTGACTGTTTAGTCTCAGAAATTCCCATGTGTTTTGATACTTCTTGGAATTCGTCCCACCCATCCTGTGTTGAACAAAGGATTTGTTTACAGTGATTTATTGCTGGAGCCTCTCGTCTGTCCCACAGTTATTTTCCACATGACAATTCTCTAATATGATTTAAAACTCCTCCATTTATTTTAATTAAATATATTTCTTTTCTTTTATATAGTAATCTATTATTTATTAATTAATTTGCCTATCAATTTGGTGGACCCGTTACAGTACCCCCCGATTTTTTGCGATGTGTGAGTAACGCGAGTCAAAAAATCTTGATTTTAAACACGATTCGCCAAATTGTCATTTGTTTCTCAGATAAGTTTTAGTTTTACATCACTTATTACATCTAGTAAATTAAGTCTATTAATTATTCTATAATTCAATATCAGATTACATATTCTATGGCAATACATTATTATCTCCTTATCAACATTTAAGAATCCATATTTATCAAAATAAGTCCATTAAATCATTAATACAATTTAATCAATTACAATTCAATAAATCATAAAATTATCAATTACAAATTAGTCATTTGTGATTTAAAAATTCAAAAATTTCATTACATCCTACACAGTCATCAATAAAAATCAATAATTCAAAAGTTACATTTATCAAACAGTAATCCAATAAATCAAAATTGTTAACTAACAATTCCATAATTTATAAATTAAAAGTTTAACAACTCATTTCATTGTATATAATTGTTTATAAAAAGTTAATATTTTTTTTTTTTTTTTTTTTTTTTATTTATTTATTACAAGTTGTTAATAAAAAAAAATATCATCAGTTTCGGATCAAAAATTGTTACACAAATTTATACATTACATACTGAAATTCATACATCAACAATTAATACATCTTTAAGTTCTATACAAGTATTTATCAAAATTAGCTAATCATTAAATTATGATTTCCTCTTAGTTAGTAAATGATTAGTTTCCACTGGCAAATTATTTCATTTGCCAGTACAAATTCAAAAATTATAAATCTAAGATCAATACATCATCAGAAATTATACAAGTTCTTATTTAAAATCAATGACTCATTCCACAATATGAAATCATCCACCAAAATACATAAGTCATATATCAAAATCAACAAAATATAAGTTATCAATTAGTAGGTTACACTTCAAAATTAATTAATTATCAACTTACTTACAGTTATTATATTTCAACATCATCATTAAAATCATATGACTATTCATTACAGTAACATGTTATATAGTTCATTAATTTATAAATGAATCATCATTTATTTATTTTAAGTATTTCATCAATATCCTATATTAATTTGTCAATCATTTTTCAGTACCCTGTCATATATTTCAAATATATTCTCAACTCTTTTAACCATTTTTAAATTCTTAACTTCGACATCAATCCTTTAATCCGTCTTTAAATGCAAATATCTATTATCAAATCATTAAACCATCTTTCAGATACTTAATCCCGTTATCAACCCTTTAAACCCTTCTTTTAATTCTGTAACCTGTTATCAATCCATTTCCCATTTTTAAGTTCCTTTATCTTTTTTCATTCCATTAACCCTTCTTTCATTGCTAAAATCCTGTTTCATTCCATTAACCATCTTTAATTACTGATATCCTATTTCACCCCTTTGTCCGTCTTTAAATACAAGTATCCGTTATCACTCCTTAAACCCTTCTTTTAATACAGTAACCTAATTTCAATCCATTGCCCTTTTTTAATTTCTGTATCCTATCTCATCCCATTAATCCATCTTTTATTTTTTATTTTTTTTTTTTTTTTACAAGTAAATTCTCCATCCTTAAACAATCATCAAATTTTCAAATATATTCTCAAACCATTATACAATCTTTAACATTCTCCAATAAATCATCACATCTTACACAAATCTTTACATTTGTAAATGAATTTTCATTCATTACACATTAACAAGTTTTTTACATTTTCAAGTCATTTATCAATTATGAATAATTTTCAAGTACATTCATAATTATTAATTAATTATTAAATCACTTAATACATTCTTGTATTAATACATCATTGTAGTTTAACTCAATAAGCCATCATATCATACCTACTGTCTACTTGGAATGGAATTCACTAGTCCTGGATCAAAGTTATCAAACAAAACGATACCTTGTGTATAAGAAATACATAGTACACATATCATCAAATTATATACAAGTATTGATTAACAACAATAAGTTATCAAATCCTATGTTAATACAAGAATAGTTTGTATTATACATTGTTTACTAATCAACAGATACATTACATAATTCTTTGTCATTGATGCAAGTTATTATTATTATTTATTAGCTCATCATAAAAAACATTTTAATTATTTCAAGGAAGTTACATTATTGTTTGAATTAATATCCATTTCTACATATTTGTTGATGCATATTAGAAAATTACTGTTGAATACAATTGTCATCTTTTCATTGTTACAAATTTATTATTTATAAATTATTTATACTTTTTGTTTTGTTATTTATTTGTCATATATCATTTATTAATTATTATTACCTTTTAATACATATTTGCATAATATTTTGTTTTTTATTTATTAGTTTGAAACATATTGCCAAATTGTTGCTACGCCAGTGGGGCCTGATGTCACTGCACGCACTTTGGGATAGTTCATTTACAATGCCATAGTGTTCAAGTATGGGCCAGGGTTCTGGAACATTGTAATTGTTCTTGTAGAATATTGGTTTTCTTCAGAAGTTATTGCTTATTTTGACAAAAGCTTAAAAACAGTCACTCACTTTTATAAAACTGGAAACGGTTCATCTGAAAAGTTTTACACTGGTTCGCACTCGTATTCATTCCAAGTTTCAAATGTTTGAATATTACAATTAAATTCAGTGAATATCTGGTTCACAAGTCTATGGGTCTCGAGAGACTATAAACAGCAGAACAAAGACTGTCTTATGTCACCAACTGGTTGATATACAAGTTGTTGTACTTGAACATGTGCAGTAGTCCTGGAGTGTATGGGAGTGTTGTAGAGCCGTGTCAATAGGATGAGTCATCACCACCTGGTGCGTTCCTGGACTGATAGCTTCACCGCGTCATGGGTCTCTGCATGGTACGCCGTTGTCCTCCGACTCCCCTCTGCTACACCACTGGTACTCATGTCCATTCGTGTCCATGTTTCACAAAATGTTCTAATTGTCACTGGTTCTAGTTCACAATCATTTTACCTGATTGTCATTTCACTTTGGTTACCTTTTGTATTAAATAATACATATAACTCAAGTCACTCACAGGCTGTTAATTATAGAAATAGCCTGTTTTTAATTGCATCAGCAATTAATTGAAGCAAAAAATTATTTACAAACATTTAAACATACTCCTGTTTAGTCATCTTTCATATTGTCTATTATTACTTGTGTATACACACTTATTACTTGTATACAAAACTTTAATTCATACATTTATTAATGTTGCTTTGACATATTTCAGATTGACATATATGCAAAGTTAGTTGTCATTATTAAGTTTGAAAATTTTCAAATAACTCATTATTGGTTGTTCATTATTGATATTTTAATAATGAATCATATATAATACTATTTTTCATTCATATCAAGTTATTATTTCTATTATTATTCTTGCATCATTGACACATAAAAGTTTACACAAAATTATCATCAAACATTGCAATTATTTTCATCATCAAATTTTACAATCACATATTTATCATATTAAATTCATTACTTACCATATTATTTATCAAAGTACTAATCTATGGGTGTCTGTAACATGACTTTGGTAAATGGGGACTTGCCATGCTACAGATCACTGTAAGCTTTTAGTTTTTAGACGCTATCGTCAAGGTTAACCAACACCTGAAACTGTAATAATGTGCCATTGTGTGATTAATAGAGTACTTGGCGTTGAATAATTTAGAATTTGGAAAGTGACTAGTTGTAATTAAAATTGAATCGTACTGCTATTAATCACTGGCTGTTCTCCCTTCATGAAATTCTTTAAATGATTGAAAATCATTTAAGTTTATCAAAATACATACAGTATTGTATTGACAGTACATTATTAAGTCATAATAACATCACCATACACAAATTATAATAATACAACATTATAAAGAATCTCCTTTCATTATTTTATTCAAACACATCTTTGAATCATGTCATATAGGTTTCACAAGACTACACCTATTGTGTATCTTTAATTCATGTTCATTGTCAGCATGAACAAGTCATCATACAAGGTATTATAAGATATCTTATCTATTTCATTTTAAATCAATCATTATATTCAACATTGGAATCATTCATCTGATTATTTTCAATATAAACAGAAACAAGTTATTACAATAAAATACCTTTCAAAAATCTCCTTTCATTACATTAGTTAAATACATCCTGGAATCATATCATCTTGTTGTCTGAGTAGTTTTCATTATAAACCAAAACAATTTGTAAATACAAAGTGTTTTAAAAAGCTTGATGCATTTCAGTCTAACATACATGGCACATTCTACCAATGTTGTATTCAAAGTATGGACATAAACAAGTTATATTAACAGGGTAGTTTAAACAATCTCCCTAAATCAGCTTGATATCACATCAATCTCCTATTATCATTTGTTTTATATTCATTTAGTCATTTCAATATAAGTATAAACAAGTTACAATAACACAGTATTGTAAAAGAAATTCTCCTTTCATTATTTTAACAGCGTATACACAATGTGTGTATTTGGATTATATTCAATGTCAACATACAAGAGTTATAAAAACAAAGTATTACATTATACTTCATTTACTTCATCATGGTTTAACATTTCTTTGAGTCATATCATATTATTATTTAAATTATTTTTAGCATAAACATTGACAAGTCATTAGAACATTGTTTAGCATTAACCATTTATCATACAAAGTTTTACAAGATAGGCCTATCTCACCTATTTCATTTTATGTGAACCTAGTCATTGCATTATTATTTGGTTCATGTTTTATTTATGTATACATGGGTTATGTCAACAATATATTTTAGTAAGTCTCCATACTTCTTTTTAGTTTTACTCATTTATCAGGTTATTATTTTAAAATATTCGATGTAAACATTCATGTATTATGAAACCAGCTACTATAAAACATCTCCTCAAACTATCTTATTCTCACCTAAAAATCATTTTTATTATTAGTGTTATATTCATTTAACACATATTATTATCAAAGTTTCATTTAAATCATTTAATATTTTTCATTCAGTAACAACTCTCCGGTTATTATTATTTTTCACAAACTTTTAATTAGGCCTACCATATATTTATTATTATGGCATCTCTGAATATTCTTTCTTTTAATAGTTACTTTTACTATTAATCATATTTATTTATCATCTTAGTTTCACATGAATGTCATTTTATTTCAGTGTTATATTTAAATCTCCTATTCAATCACAAATTCACCTTACTGGCAATATTTTAATTCTTCAACTAGGCCTATTATTTGTTTGTTATTAAATGACATCTTTAAGTATTTTATCATTTAAATAATTATCTCTACACTTTCTTTATTTATTTTTCTACAACCCCCCTATCATTAAAGTTATATTGTTTCAATTGCTGTTTATTTATTATTATTTCCAAGTATTTTTCAGTGAATAGCTAAGTTTATAGTTTAGTTTTCTGAGCAAATGTAGTTATCCGAGAACACTGTTTTAACTTTTTTCTTTTTATATTTAAAGTTTGAGAAGCAAGAGATATTATAGTATCTCATCACATAGTTTACAAAGTCATCCATGTCTACATCAAAGTTTTCACCCCCCATTATTACATTTTCAACTTCCTTTTGTTTGTTTATTCCCCAGTATTTATTTATGATAGTCATCTCAAACTCAAAGAACTTGTTTAGCTCCTCTAGCCTACTTCTGATCATTTTTAGTTTCTTATTTTCTTGACATTTGAAGTCATCTACTATACTTTCAAACTTAAAGTTACCAAGTGCTAGGGTTTTGTTTATTTGCTCTATTTTGTTGTCTAACACTGTATTTATGTGCCCTAACTGGTTTTCTGCTTCCTTATTTACTCTAGGCCTACACATTTTATCATTTATTTCATAGCCTACTTCAGCTGTTGTTGCATTTATTTTTATATACTCATTTAGCCTGTACTCATCACACTCTACATTTACTCTTTTTGTTTTAGTAACAAAATTATCTTTAGTATTCCCTATTCTATCATCAACTTCTTCTATGTGGTCATTAACTTTCATATTAGATTCATTGTTTAGATCTATTACATCATTGTTTACTTTTCTCACCTCAACATTTTTTTCATCTAACCTTGCATTTATTTCCTCTAGTTTAGCATTTATTTCACTAGTTATTTTTAGTAGCAAATCTACTTTCATATTATCTTCCTCATTTAAGTTCATCTTATTATTATTCATTTCTTTCATTTTACAACTCGATCCCCATAGCCTAACATTAATCTGCTCCAACTTGGTATTTATATCATTGTTTACTCCTATCAGCACATCTAATTTGTCTGATACTAACTTATCTTTAGCTTTGTTTATTTTGATAGGTTGTCGCCTATCTTTATCTACTTCATTTATTTCATCTACATCATTATCTTCCTCTGCTACACTGTCTTTGTTAGCACCTAGTTTTACTTCTTTTATCTTGTTGTTTGTTTCATTAAGCTTAATTTCATTTTGGTCTAGTCTGAGGCTGATTTCATCAAATTTAGTTTCTAGTTTAGCCTCTACTGCATCTAGTCTCTTATTATTTTCCTCTAATTTAGTATTAGTTTCCTTATTTATCTTTACTAAATTATCATATTTAGTGTTCATTTTGTTCAGTTGAGTTTCTAGATTATCATGTTTGGTGTTTATTTTTATTAACATGTCCATAATGCTAGCCAAAGTATCTTCCCTGTCTATTCCTAGATCATGGTTTTCAGTTTTTTTATTTTTATTCAAATTTGACTCCCTAATAACGCTTAGAGAGGTATCAGAGTCCTCGGAGTCAAGCTCCGAGTTTTGGACTACTTCTACATTAGCCATTATTTTGCAAATTTTAATCAAGTACAAAGTATAAAGTTATTATATTTCTTTTTCTTAAATTTTGAGTTTAAATCAGATAGGCCTATATTAAATATTTTTAATTCATTCTTCTTATCATATCACCTAGCCTATAACACTGTTCTCTTATTCAACTTTAAATATTTTTTAAATAGGTTAAAATTTACTACTTATTATACTACGTCGTCTCACGTTGTGCGCGCCATTCTGTAACGTTGTACTTTTGACGCCTCACGTTCTAGCGCCATTCTGTAACGTTGTCTTGTTTTTATCTTGTAACAATTAAGTAAATTTTCAACCACTTATTATTATTAATTAAATCTGCAACAACAAAGCCTCACGTTGTCGCGTCATTCTGTAACGTTGTGCCTTTTGTTACATTATTTATTTTATTTATTTTAATTTAATCCACTGATTAAATTAAAATAATGATATTCAATAAATCAGAATTCTTTAATTTATTTCTTTTTTGTTTCAAAGCATTTACTAAAAATTTGTGACTTGCTACCTTGATGAGGTTATCGTATCACATTGATTCAATATTTGATTCTTAAAAACAAAAGTAGCAGAAATTTGATTTATTTTATTTTATAACATGATAACTCTTAATTTTTTGTTCTCAGGGTCTATATACGGGTAATTCGGTGAGAAAACGTAGTATAATGAAACAAAATTTACTTTACAAAATTTAATTTATTTTACATTATTCAAAATCATTACGTTACTCAATTAGTATTTGCATTACAATAAAAATTCAATTTCAATATATTAAAAATGACAATCAGAACAATATTATTTAAAAAGTTGATAATTGATTTCTAGATTATAACTTAAATTATCAGTAAAACTTAGCTGAGTGTCCTCGTGGTCTTGAAGTTCAACCGCGTGGTTTAATAGACTGTATCGTGTTCTTAATACACATATTTTAATCTGATATTAAATCGTAAAGCACTATTTGTTTATCTTTATTAAAAATGATTTTAAAGAACAAAACTACCTTTGAATTTTAATAAATTCATCGAATAAAAAATTTACATGCCCGAAATCGCGGGATGTCGATGGATGATGACATCCTTTACGTTCTATGATCTGACTTTGAATGGGCAAAGAAACGTCTCTTCACCGTTGAAGTCGGATTCCCGCCTTTTTTCTTTTGGGTACGCGACTATGACCCTTCTGGGTATATCACGCTGTAGCTGTGTTGACAGCTGCTGCGGCCTACGGGCAAATTTGGAATGATATGTCCCGTTCTGATTGGTTCGTTTCAGAACTCGTCATCTGAGTTCTTCTACTGCACATCAGCCACTTGTGACCTGGAGGGGATTTAGTGGAAAATAACTAACTGACAAGTTGATGCTTGTCTCACGCTCCTACGTCGTAACTTGCTGACTGTTTAGTCTCAGAAATTCCCATGTGTTTTGATACTTCTTGGAATTCGTCCCACCCATCCTGTGTTGAACAAAGGATTTGTTTACAGTGATTTATTGCTGGAGCCTCTCGTCTGTCCCACAGTTATTTTCCACATGACAATTCTCTAATATGATTTAAAACTCCTCCATTTATTTTAATTAAATATATTTCTTTTCTTTTATATAGTAATCTATTATTTATTAATTAATTTGCCTATCAATTTGGTGGACCCGTTACAATAGTCACAATATCCTTAACTAGTACGGTAGGCTATAGTTATTATAGTCACAATATCCTTAACTAGTACGGTAGGCTATAGTTATTATAGTCACAATATCCTTAACTAGTACGGTAGGCTATAGTTATTATAGTCACAATATCCTTAACTATTACGGTAGGCTATAGTTATTATAGTCACAATATCCTTAACTATTACGGTAGGCTATAGCTATTATAGTCACAATATCCTTAACTATTACGGTAGGCTATAGTTATTATAGTCACAATATCCTTAACTATTACGGTAGGCTATAGTTATTATAGTCACAATATCCTTAACTATTACGGTAGGCTATAGTTATTATTTTAGTGCGCTTTAAACATGCAGAACATTCCATGTACTCTTCTACTGTCACTGAAAATAAAGATTTATTTAATTTCGTATTGTGCTATAAGAATAGATAGGCTATAGTTTTAATTTATGTTATTATATGGATCAATTTTTACTTTCTCCCTTATGCGTTAGCGTAGAGAAAGTATTGTGATCGTCTAAAAATTATTTTTACAAGTTGGTCTAAAAATCCATTTAAGGGTTTTTTTCAAAAGAAAATGTTTGATGTTTATACGTATGCGTGTCTGTCTGTGTGTATGTTCAGTTTGCTGGAGACCAAACGGATGGATAAATATTTATAACATTTGGTATATAGGTGTATCTAGCCAATATCTCCAGACTGATTTTTCACTTTTTTGAAATTTTAGTTTAAAAAATTTTTAGTAGTAAAAACCATACAAAAATGTAATTTTCTCAAAATAGATTTTGATTTTATTTTCGGGAAAGGTATAAACTATACAGTACTCTCTTGATACTCCGACATTTACTAGTCCGACACGTTTGGTAGTCCGACGCCACATCAGATGACGTACTGTACACTTAATACTGTATGTAATAAACCTTACTGTGTTACTGTACAAATGTTGTATAATTTCTTTGCTTACATTTATTCAATTGTGTTGTCAGCCTCATTTTCTCACGGCTGATAGCGCGGAAATTCTGAGAAGGGTGTACTTAGTGCATTCAGTTTATCTTAGAAATCATAATTCTCGTGAATTACAATGGACATTTGGTAATCCGACGTTTTTGTTAATCCGACACACCGTCGGTCCCTTAACTGTCGGATTATCAAGATTAAACTGTAATTTAAAAATTTTAGTAAAACCGCATGTCTCTTCTCTAACTTGACGAGTTTTTAAGTTAAGGAAAAAAAATTTTTGGGAATCAAACTGGTAATTATTAAAGTTTTGATTTTTTTCAGTATTTAATATGGGAGAAAGTTTGTGCCAATTCTTTAGGGCCATTTATTTTTCTTCCCTGTGCTCCTCTACATGTTAATCTTCGGACATTTATTTTAGTTTTTTCCTCCTTATATCTCATTATGTGCTATTGTTATAACGACCTTCCACATTTAGCTCGTTACATTCACGTTTCCTCGTTATTAAATAACTAAATAAATCACTGGAATTTTTCTACAGGTAAAAAGCAATTTATTTGGGAGTAAAAAGCACTAAAACAAGCAAAAAGACTTTCTAGTTAGACATTTTAAAGTATATCTATATAAAATATGATTGATAAATTTTAATTGTTCAAAGTTTTATATTACTATAGAGAAAAGGAAACAGAGGCCACTTTCTTATGATCGCAGCAAACGCCTTAGTGGCAGTCAGAAATATATAAAAACTGTTTTACACATCTTTATACGCCTGTAATAATAATTAATATGTTTATCCTTAAGGGTTTTGGGGGAATAAAGGAAGGGACTGAAAAGTTGCTAGCCCTGGCAAACTTTACTATAGAACTACTCTACACACTAACTTGACACAGACTTAGCGCACAAATGGATGTGACTTCTGTTTCATTATTCTATGTGATATTAATAAATGTTTTTTAAATGTAATTTTTTAATAATTTATGACCATTTAAAAAAAGTTACACTATTTACAACAATTTACATGGTCAACATAGGGTGTTTAGATTGTAAACAATTTTAAAGAATAAAATAGTCGAAATAACAAATGTTCTGTTTTTCAATTTCATTTTACTTTCTCCCAAATGTGTTAGCACAGAAAAAGTATTGTGATCGTACAAAAATATTTTTTTACAAGTTGGTCTAAAATACCATCCATTCAAACTGAACCCAAAAAAGTGGTTTTCCGAAAAACAACATTGAAGTTAGTCCGTATGTGTCTGTCTGTGTGTATGTGCAGTTCGCTGGAGACCAAACGGATGGATCAATTTTTATGAAATTTGGTATGTTGGTTTAATTAGCCAATATCTCCGGATTATTTTTCACTTTTTTGAAATTTTAGTTTTTTATGGGCAAAAAACATGCAAAATTGAATTTTCCCCAAAAAAAAAAAAACGGCTCTTAATTAAATTTAATGACTCATAAAAAACTACTTCTATTAAATTTTCAGGCAACATGTGAATTACAATTTAAAATATTTTAGTAAAAACCTCATGTCTCGAACTTTTAAGTTATGGAAATAACATATTTAGGAATCAAACCGGTAATTTTTCAAAGTCTTGATTTTTTAGTGTTTAGTGCGGGAGAAAGTTTATGCAAATTCTTTGGAACTATTTATTTTGTCTGAGATAGAAACAGAAGTACGAAGGAGAACATTTCAATATATGAGCATTTTATGGAAATATTTGTCTACCGGAGTTATAGCTCCGACTTAACACAACTTAACTGATAACACCCATTATATAAACACGAGGCTCTTTCATAATTTACAATAATGAAAGTGTTCAACTAATAACCTCTTTATTATTATTACGAGTTCTATTATTTATAAAGAAACAATAGACAATGATAACAATAGACAATGACAATAGATAACTATAGTTAAGACACAACAATGGAATGAAAAATGTACAGTGTGATGATCTAATGCCTTCACTTGAGGCTTTCATAATACATGAGCCCTTTCATAAGGAACTCTATAATATATAAGCACTTACATAAAGAACCTATATTATTCTTAAGCCCTTTCATAAGGAACCTCTATAATATATAATCCCTTTTATAAAGAACCTATATTATTCATGAGCCCTTTCATAAGGAACCTCTATAATATATAATCCCTTTTATAAGGAACCTATATTATTCATGAGCCCTTTCATAAGGAACCTCTATAATATATAATCCCTTTCATAAGGACCCTCTATAATATATAATCCCTTTTATAAGGACCCTCTATAATATATAATCCCTTTTATAAGGACCCTCTATAATATATAATCCCTTTCATAAGGAACCTCTATAATATATTATCCCTTTTATAAGGAACCATTATAATATATAATCCCTTTTATAAGGACCCTCTATAATATATAATCCCTTTCATAAGGACCCTCTATAATATATAATCCCTTTTATAAGGAACCTATATTATTCATGAGCCCTTTCATAAGGAACCTCTATAATATATAATCGCTTTCATAAGGACCCTCTATAATATATAATCCCTTTTATAAGGACCCTCTATAATATATAATCCCTTTTATAAGAAACCTATATTATTCATGAGTCCTTTCATAAGGACCCTCTATAATATATAATCCATTTCATAAGGACCCTCTATAATATATAATCCCTTTTATAAGGACCCTCTATAATATATAATCCCTTTTATAAGGAACCTATATTATTCATGAGCCCTTTCATAAGGAACCTCTATAATATATAAGCCTTTTCATAAGGAACCTATATTATTCATGAGCCCTTTCATAAGGAACCTATATTATTCATGAGCCCTTTCATAAGGAACCTCTATAATATATAAGCCCTTTCATAAGGAACCTCTATAATATATAAGCCTTTTCATAAGGACCCTCTATAATATATAAGCCTTTTCATAAGGACCCTCTATAATATATAATCCCTTTTATAAGGACCCTTTATAATATATAATCCCTTTTATAAGGAACCTATATTATTCATGAGCCCTTTCATAAGGAACCTATATTATTCATGAGCCCTTTCATAATGAACCTCTATAATATATAAGCCTTTTCATAAGGAACCTATGTTATTCATAAGTCCTTTCATAAGGAACCTCTATAATATATAAGCCTTTTCATAAGGAACCTATATTATTCATAAGCCCTTTCATAAGGAACTTTTATTATTCATAAGTCCTTTCATAAGGAACCTCTATAATATATAAGCCTTTTCATAAGGAACCTATATTATTCATAAGCCCTTTCATAAGGAACCTATATTATTCATGAGCCCTTTCATAAGGAACCTCTATAATATATAAGCCTTTTCATAAGGAACCTATATTATTCATAAGCCCTTTCATAAGGAACCTATATTATTCATGAGCCCTTTCATAAGGAACCTCTATAATATATAAGCCTTTTCATAAGGAACCTATATTATTCATAAGCCCTTTCATAAGGAACCTCTATAATATATAAGCCTTTTCATAAGGAACCTATATTATTCATAAGCCCTTTCATAAGGAACCTATATTATTCATGAGCCCTTTCATAAGGAACCTCTATAATATATAAGCCTTTTCATAAGGAACCTATATTATTCATAAGCCCTTTCATAAGGAACCTCTATGGTATAAAAGCCTTTTCATACGAAACCTCTATAGTATATAAGCCCTTTCATAAGGAACCTCTAAAATACAGGAACCCCTTCATTTTCCCTTCCAAGCTATTCGATATATCATACTGCTGTCAATGGTATTCACACATTTTGTTCCTCTGAAAATTATTAGTCAATCACCATATATTTTAAAATTTTTATTCCTTTTCCAAGTTTTTATTTTGAAGGATATTTCATGTTCTTATCCCGTTCTTCCAAGAAAAGCATCTATAAATAAGTTAAAATAGTTACAACTCCAACCTACGCACAGGCTGCTTGCCCATGTACGTTCACATTGTTTTAGTGAATTGTACTTTTGTAAATAAAGTATTGATTACCATTAACTGTTCGCCTAATTTTACGCAAATTTCACTAATTTTAGGTCAATTTTGGTTTTTGTAATATTACCTGAAATGTTAATTTTGTTTTAATTTGTATGGGAAATAAATGATATTTCATTTTATAAACCTCTTTAATGTATGAACTCTTTCATAATGAACTCATATACTATATGAGTCCTTATACATAAAAGAACCTTTATGTTCTTTAAATTCACTCACCATGATCCTTAAAGGCCTGTCCATGAACTTTAATCAACTGCTTAAGTACCAGCCATTGCTCAGTTAGGGATACGAACCTTGCACCTTGAACACTGAACTATCACTCCATTATACCTATATAGTAGATAAAACTCGGACTTCGGCCTCGCCAGGTTGATCTGTTAAAGGCCCCTTTGTGGAACACGGCCTACGGCCTCGCGGTGGAAAGTTCGGCCTGCGGCCTCACCAAGGCACTCTGCTACCGTCCCATTTTTGGGTTTCGGCAGGTCGCCTTGTGAGGGAGATCGGCCTACGTATTATTAACCAAGTTGACCATGAATTTTGGTTTTTGGGGCAGTGAAGCCCATAAACATAAACATAGTCTTTTCTAAAATCTGATGGTATATTAGTAATTAATTGAAGAATACCTTTAATTTGATACCCCACTTAGGTAATTGGTTTAACATTACCCAATTTTGGGTTTTGGTCATATTTTGGGGGCAGAGCCCTTAAATGTTGTCTTTTCCAAAATACAATGATATAATGTGATTTGGGAGATCAATACCTATAGTTTGATACTCCGGTAGGGTGGTTTATGTTAATATTACCCTTTTTTATTTTTTAGTTTTGGGGGCACAAACCCCTTATTAATTGACCCTTTCGAAATCTGGTGGTATATTTGGATTCAAGAGGAAATTAGCTTTCATTTGATACCTCACTTTATTAGATAAGTTAATTTAAAAAAATCTATATTTCCAAAAATTTCTGTTTTTGGGCCCCCGATACCCCAAAGCTGAAATTCATGGATAAGGTGCACATTTGTTACGTGTGTAGAACTGTGAAGGTTTGAAACTTTTACTCCAGATTTTCCTTCAGTTAGTTCAGAAATACTACTTTTTGTGATTTTCCCACAAGAAATACATTGGGGCAGTTTTGGGGTTAAAAAAAGTTGCGATTTCGGAACTATGAAGAATTTTTCAAAACCCCTATTATTTCACACCTACAATATAAGACCAATCATCCTACAAAATTTCAGCCTCGAAGGTTCAGTCGTTTTCGAGAAACAGCGATCATTGAGTGAGTGGTCTCCATATATGGTATATGGCTTATATATAGATGAAGTAGTCCTTTCATATGAAAAGAGCCTATGTGGCCGACAGTCCACATAACCGTATATAATAACATAACCGAGTATTCTCGTCATGCCAAGGCCATGGTCTGCCAGTGGCAAGTGTTTGGAATATATAACAGATGTACCCAGGATATGATTGAGCGTTTACTTCACTATTGCCCTGGATAAATGTTCTTGTTGCCCTGAGAAACTAAAGAGATTAGTGATTGGAGGTCATGAGTTGGTCTCCCCCAAGGCTAGTAAAGGGAGATTGGCCCAATTGAATTTTCATGCGCGTGCACATAGTATTTGTGACGTCAACGCTAGACCCTCGAAATTCAGAGCGTGACATCTGAATGCATATCAGTTGCTCCAGTGCTTATATGTAAAAGCATTCTTTTTGTTTGACCGTCATAAACCACTGGTTCTGACAGACCTACTTATACATTATATAAAATAATTTTAAAAACCGTTCGTTTCAATATTTTAAGTCAATATATTTTTCCAGTCAAAACACTAAAAAGTCAGTAAGCGGGACACTTTTTGATGGTCAGAAATATTTTACCTGCGTAAACCTTTTAGGAAAACATTGAACTAAACTTTTTATTACAATAACTATTCTCTAGGGTTGTTTGTTTAGCAGTGAGAGTGGCGAAAAAAATCAATTTTCCAAGAAAAGGTGGCATGCTTGCGAGTAAAAGCTCCGCAATCACTCCACTCTAGTAGTAAAACTGATTCAGCTTTGGTATTGCTATTTCTGTGCAGTCATATTTATGGTTCTAATGAGTATTCATTTATTGTTGCTTTATTAACTATTACTGTTCATGTTGTCTCAACAAGATTTTATTTTCAAATTTATAACTTCCAGTATGTTTTACGTGATGGGCCTCTTAACTAGCCTTGGATGTCCTCCACATAAGCCTAAGACTTATAAACATATTGACGGGTGTCTAATTAAAGGAATTGTTTAGCGTCGAGGGACACAGGATGTGGAGGAAATGGGAACCAACACTTGGAATGTGACATGTTAGTGTAAGGGCAAGGAAGAAGGCAAGAGACCAAAGCGAAATACAAATACAAAATGAATTTACTCTATGGATGAAAATGAGGAAAGGTTCCAATAAGTCTTCTGTCAGGTTTTATATATTTTAATGACATTGTTGTAACTTAAGAACTGTTGAGGTTAAAATGCTTAAATATGGTATACAGGTTAGTAATATTAAGAATTTATATTAGATAATAATAATTTGACAATATGTTTGAAATTTAAAAAAAATAGCGGTGCTTTAATCATACCAACTGAAAATTACTCAAAACCTTGAACTCTTGCGCATCTCTTGTAAAAAACAAAATAGATTAATAAGAATTAAATAAAAAAATACAATGAACTCTTGTTTGTCAATAACGGAGAAATATGCACTTAATCCTTATAATCCTCTGGTGAAGTGACAATACTGAAGTGCCAATGCTGAAGTGACAATACCGAAGTGCCAATGCTGAAGTGCAGTATGCCTTCGAAATAATTAAATGCTAGTTAATCAATTATTTATGATTGGATTTGACAAATACAAGTTTCCTAGATTTGTTAATCATTTTTACATATTCTAAATTTTTACTAATATTTCAAATTTTAAAATAATTGTCACCTTAAATATTTAAAAAACAGCAATATTGTTTTAATTTGAACAGATTGTAAAACCATTATGACCTAATTAAATTTACAATATGATTAACTTCTATAAAAAGTTTGACAAATTTACCTAATGGCTCTAAGTCCTAAAAATGTCTTTAAAAGACATAAACAGACAGACAATAAAACATTTTAGGGCCTATATTTATAGCAACTTTTTTAAAATTTTGACCCAAGGAACAATACACTTAAGTTTGGGAAAATACTTTGGTACACTCTGATTAATAATATAAAAACGATTTTCACAATTTCCAGAGATTATGTACATAATGCACTGTTTATAGGCTCTTGACAAGGTCTAGGACCTAATTTAATATTGAGGAATGAGGAGTAAGAATAGAGCAAGAGTTTACAAAATTAAAACAATAATATATTTATTAACAAACACACGCACTTTACATAAAAACAGATCGTAATACCATGAAGTTTAGGAATGTCAAAAATCGCCTTAAAAGTATCACAATAAATAAAACAAATGTTGATTAATATATAAAATATTTGTGTCATTCATTACTATGTACATAAATTTATACATATTTTTACTTCAACATTAACACAATTATTTTTCCATTATTATCACACAATACATACTCTATCACCGATTGTTCTGTGAAGTCGACGGTTTAAACATATTTAGTTTTCAATTTTAGGAGAGAAAAGTTACTAATTGAATATTCAGTTAACCTCTTTAATATTTAAACAAATAAATTCAATATTTCGTTATTTAAACTACTGTATTTGTAAGAGTAAATTAACTAGACTTTTTAGAAAAAAAAAAAAATAATAAAAAAAGTATCTACATTGAACGTCCACGTGAGTCATGGAATTAAAGGTATTCTCACAGAGTTTCCTGGTTCAGTTTCCTTATATCTAGCACAGAGAAAAAAATAAACAAAGGACGCTTTCTTATGGACGCTGTAAACGCCGAAGTGCATTTAAATTAAATGCATTTAAACAACTAATTTAGATCTTTATACATCTTTAGTAATAATTACTACATTTATTATTGAGTGTGTGAAAAGGTGCTGGCACTTCAATCGCACGGCAAAAGGAAAAATAACTACTCAAAACACTAACTCGACACTTAGCGCACTACTGGATGAGACCTCTGTTTCTTTCGTCCCTGTGCTTTTAGTCATTTTCACGTGGACCTACCTCAATCCTCTCTATAAATTCTATTTTCTAGAAAATATCGATTGTATTCAGTTAACAAAATCAAATTAAATAAATTTCTATAGTGTTATGTATTCAGACACATAAATATTTATTTACTCTTCTTTGTTATTCAAACAAGTTTAACATTATTGCATTTTACAAAATGGATATTTTTATTCTCTTTGTACTATTAGTAATTTTTGTATGGCAATGAAAATATAATTAGAGATTAAATTGATTTATTTTCAAATCATTAACGTAAAACAAAAGTATAACATCGAAACTAGAAGTTACCACGCCCCAAATTATCATCTTTGTTCCAACACAGCACACAGCTCACAATAAACATTAAAACTCCTTTTACTCGGTGACCTCAACGCTGAATGGTAACTAGTTTACACCGGTCGGTAGGGTTTCACCCCGAGAGCCACTGGTAGAGGAGCACCCCCGCTACCACCAGCGCGCACACACTCCCCCAGAGGTTGCTGGCCGGGGGGATCTCCTCGTCCCATATCCTCCTGCGCCACCGATGCTTGCAGTCGTCCTCATCCTCCGAACTCCAGTCCTCCTGGTCTCGCTCAGCCTCGGTCCTCAGGAACTCTAGTACTTCCACGTCACATCGGAACTTGACCCGTTTGCCCTCCGACACCGAGTCCCTTCTCCAGAACAGCCTGCCGCTGTTCCTCCGGTCCAGTATCCAGTTGGGGTCGCGAGCCTCCTTCATCATCTCCATCTCAATTTATGACGTCATCCCATACGCACTTGTTCTGAAACAACAAATTTACTTAATTTTATTAATAGAACAGAGTTTTGTCACTAATTTTTTAGAACAATTCTACTGGACCATTAAACGTTCTATTATTGAAAAATAATAATAATAATGATAATAATTATGAACTATACGCTATTCAGCGAAAGTTGAGAGTGAGGCACCACATAGACTCTCTCTGTCTCAAGGGCGTCCAATACGAAAAGGGTGTACACTTGGACCATTAATATACAACAAGACTAATTTCCCGATTCCCCACTCAGTCAGACTCTGGCAATCAGTTTGCTCATACGTTCTGCTTTGTATCGTGAACATGTGAACGCCTGTGAATAGGCCCAGCACCTACGTCACACCAGCATTGGGTGGAGCTTTACTCTCAACTCTCACTGAATAGTTTATAGAGAGTATCATTTTGTTCCGACTGTTTCATTAAATTCATTGCAAGTAAACAATAAAATCGTTTAAAGTACATTTCTATAGTTAAAAATGAATAAACTACTGTATAAGAGTTCAAGGAGTAGGATGTAGTGCTAGTAACTTCTGGTCTGTTTTTTGGCCAGCACAAATATACTTTCCATAAAACAATGGTAATTTTTCTCAAATCAAGCAAAACATAGCTTTACTTGAAGTCTTTTAAAATGTTTGGTCACTAGCCTTTTTGTTCATTTCGATGTTAACGATTTAAATGTTGACACATTCTTGTATAAAAACTTAATGTTCATTGATTTGTCGTTTCTCCAATTTCATAAAGTTTTCTTCTCAACTTATTTTTAAGTTCTAAGTTCATTACAAACGTCAGAATGAAAGAAATTGAAATACGCTAATAAATCAACTATCTTATACTTACAAAATTACATATCAAATCTGTATACATATCAAAAAACGATCGGATTAACAGTTTAAAATTAATATTACGAGATGGCTAACAACTTCAGCTCCTTTTCAGCGATTGTTGTATTTAGAAGGGAAAAAGTTCAAAAAGAACATTTAATTGTCAAATTACAGTCCAAGCTGAATTATAATTCAATTTATTTATTTTTAATTTATTCTTAAGACGCTGATAGTCGAGATAAGGGCGAATATGGATTTCGAATGAGTATGATGAGTAGGCCTATAGATGAGCGAATATAGTCATTGATACAAACTAAGACCGACTATTCCTTAGAGAGTGTCATTAATTAATAGCCCATTTACAAATGAACAGCCGGTCCATTCACAGCATGAATGTGAAATAAATTAAATTATTCCATCTTTGTTAATCTAGAGAG
This sequence comes from Stictocephala bisonia, assembly GCA_035578905.1. NCBI lineage: Eukaryota > Metazoa > Arthropoda > Insecta > Hemiptera > Membracidae > Stictocephala > Stictocephala bisonia. The sequence continues at coordinate 4,084 of JAQJVL010006559.1, read as the reverse complement.
TAAGATTTCCTTTCTAAGAAATCAATCAGCATGGTGTCAGCGGCTGAGCGATAAGGCAACTGGTTCTTTGTATCAGCAGAACTCCACAGTGTCTGTACATATATGTAGCGTAAAGAAATATTTTAAGGGACATTTTTGTTTACTTTTAGGTAGCATCAGAAGCAAGCTAAACCTAGGAGCGACAGTCATAACGTCTATATCGTTGCTCTTAAACGTTGTGAGTAAGAAATAAAATATTATGAATTGTAATCCTCGTGACGATACTTATTTAATGATTGTACCGACTTGACATGATCACGCTTAGTGGCATTTGAGTGTAACTCTGACACGCTGTGTTGCCAACAGTTCTGTGTTTTGACACAATACAGACAATAATTATTTGTTGAGGCAGAAATTCACTTTGATAAAATAATTCCAATACCATACAAGTAGGTTATAGAACTGGTGCATGTAGAGAACTGAAATGTGGCAACAATGCAACATAAAGGCGTTGCTATGGTTGCGGCTGGCTTACATTATCAGGCAATTTTTTGCAGCATTTCCAAACTTCTCTTAGTTCCAGTAATTGCTGTAAGAGTGCACTCAAGTAAAGTCGGGACATTTAATGAACCAACTATAATTCGTAATGTTAACGAGGCGAGTTTAGCGTCGATGTAATATTTGTTACTAATAGACGTGTCTTAATTTTCAGCAGGTCTGTCCATCCGTAGAAATCGCCAAAAGTAGAGAAAGTACAAGCGGGCAAGGAGGATTGAGGGTCAGTAGTTCGAGTCAAGACTATAGTATATTAGTATCTATAAGATAACATGTTACCGTAGATAATATTTCTTAAGTATTCCAGCCGGTAGTTTGGACAGTTGATTGTGATACGGTAATGAGCAAAGGTGGTAGGCCTATCCAGCGACGAGAGTTATACGGAGGTCTGTACGTAGGTTGTAGAAGTCCTAGTAAATGGTACTTTGTAACACATAGAAGGCATATATACTTAAATAAATAGTTCCAAACAATTGGCACAAACTTTCCCCCATATTATACACTAAAAAAAGTCAAAATTAGTAAATTACCTGTTTGATTCCCAAATATGTTTTTTGCCATAACTAAAAAACTAGTCAAGTTAGAGACATGCGGTTTTTACTAAAATATTTTAAATTTTAATTCACATCTTTCCTGACAGTTTAATCAAAATCCTTAGAGCTATTGAGAAAATTCCATTTTTGTAAGTTTGTTTACTATACAAATTTAAAAAAAAATTAAAATTTCATAAAAGTGAAAAAATTGTCAGTAGATATTGGCTAAACACACCAACATACCGAATTTTATAAAAATGTATACATCCGTTTGGTCTCCACTGAACTGCACATACACATAGACAGACACTTTTTTTTTGTTCAAGGGACCCTAAAACGGACCCTAAAACGTATTTTTAGACCAACTTGTATAAACTGTTTATGGGCGATCACAATACTTTCTCTATGCTAACGCATAAGGGAGAAAGTAAAACGGTGTTGTAATTTAATAGATATGGCTGCATCAAGACATGGTTTTTAACAATATACTGTATAATTTATTTTATATTCTACGCATGAATCTTCAACGATTCTGACATTTGAGTATGCAAGAAGATTTAGATTTTAAAAATTGATATGCAGACATAATTTGACATATATATATTTGACAGTTCATATGTAGACTTATATTTTGTCAGTACAGTGTATATATGCCTCATATTCGACAGAGTACTTGTACAGATAAAGATGTGAATTGTGATAATTGATATGTAGACAGTATATAATATATGATTGAAGATGTGGATTTGTACAGTTGATATATTTACCCATATTTGATAGTTTACATATGCAGGAAGATGTGGATTTGACAATTGATATGTAGAGATATATTTGACAATATATTAACTTTCGAAAATGTGAATTTTGGTAATTGATGTAGACTTTTTTATGGTTTTTTTATGTACATTTGAATGATAAGTACCAATATTTGTTCATATGAATCCTACATATAGGCTATATTAATCCGGTAGCCGAGTAGTAAAGCAACATAACCCTGCGATCGTGATATCACGAGTTCGTTTGCCTCGGTTATTTTTCGAAAACTTGAATGCCAAGTACAACCCCGGTGTTGACTACCTTGGAGGCAGTCGGGAAGCTGCGGTCTCTAGAGAAACTGGTCGAGAGAGCTACAACAACAGATAACTAACTCTACCCAGATAGCTCTCAGTATACGGGAAAAGCGTGTGCGCTGTTTAAGAAGAATGTAGCAACACGCACTACACGACCGTGAATTTAGGATGCGACGCTGTCGCATTTAACAAATATTAAACATCAATTAATATTATCAGCAGATATTTAATATTGTAATATTCGTTTTTAGTATGGTTAGTTTATTAAGTTTAATCTGGCAACGCCGCCCAGTTGACAGCCGCTCGACGCGCTTTACAGCGGACAGTTGACACACTACGAGACATTTGTCAACACTCTTTACCATGGAGATGAGCTATCTGGGTAGAGTTAGTCATCTGTGCTACAACAATGCCGAACGGGACTACACTCACCTCTCGGCATGTCCTGGTCTGATTAAGGCGGTTGACAGGTACATCATAAGGTTACTTGTAACATTACTTTATGACCTGACGGACGGTGAAGGGGTCACTTACAAGACATACCGTGGGGAGGACAGATACTCCCACTAGAATTGATACTTGGGCCTTTTTTATCGGCACAGTCACTGCCACCCTAACTGCTCCTAACATAGCTAATTAAATAAATGATGTTTCTTTAGTATTTTTAGAATCTTTGGACCGAAATTGGCAATCTATTTTTTGCTACAGGAATACATAATGTTTTAATTCCTGTTATCCATCAAGTCATATGCCATTAGGTTAGGTGGACGGGCCATGTCAGGTCATATGCATCTGGGTGAGTGGGAGGGTAAAACTAGTACTATTGATTTCATATACACAAACATTTCTGATTGGATGCTAAATTTTGTTCCTCTAATTATCAGCTGTTTTGTGGTCCATTGTGGAGCGCTACAACTGTAATCCCATGTAAATGTAATGCAGTTCAAACCACCTGTGGTAACATACTTCACTAACTAATCAAATTACTGGCATAAACTTTTTCTATTAGTAAGAAATTTATTTGTAAGTAATAATGTAATCAAGAAATTAAAATTAAAAACATTTTACTCAAGGGGCCCATTGAAAAAATAAGTGTCCAAGAAGAACCATTGTATTTGTTATGAATGCATTCTGTTTTAACGTCAGTTTTTGAATATATCAACACTGAAATCATGTCTGACATTGTATGTATCCATCCATACTGGAATTTGAGTGTAATAATAAGAATACAACAGTTCACGCCTGTTTTACAACTTCGCCTACAAAGTCACTCAGAAGAAATAGTTGGCTGTAATGTACTGTGTTTTATCACTGTTATTCTTTGTATCTAAATAAACCTAAAATATATAAATGGAAACCTTTTACACTTGTATACAGAGATGCATAACAAAGTCATTGTAAAGAATAAGACAGTGGTGGAGTTTTATCGCTCCGTGATTGGTAACAAAAGTCGGCTATCTGAGACTGAGAGACACCTAACACAAAGGTTAGCAGTTCTCAGCACGCGCACTGATAACACAGTCAAGGTCACTGTGATCTGAGTCTGTCATCTGTACGACAAATCAGGACTAATGTAATTTGGTAAAGAAATAATACTATGGTGAACAACTATATCACACCCTCCTAACAATTACAAATTGGGCTAAAAAGTGAATTTATAATTGGGTGAAAATTATAAATTCACTTTTATAAAAAATTATAAAAAAATTTATAAATTATAAATTCTGTTCAAGTTTGTGTTATAATAAAGTAATGAATAAGTCACAAGTAAATTATTAATTTTTATCTTATGTTTAAAAAAAATCTTTTTCAATGTACCACAAATATGTACGATTTTACTGCCTATTTACCTCAAGACTGAGGTGGTCGTTTCCAAACTGCCGAGCCAGTTTGATCAATAGCCAAGAAGTTGAGGCACAGTCTTACCGTCAACGGGCTAAAACATGA
>JAQJVL010006558.1:0-28439 GCA_035578905.1 Stictocephala bisonia | reverse complement strand
TTTTTAAAAAAAATAGCATTTTTCCCGGGCCCGGGCGATAGTGCTATGTTAATATGTTTAAATGTTTATAGTTTATATTTTAAATGTTTTTAATGTTTAGTGTAATGTAAATAGTGACGTTTTTGGAAAGCCTGATGATGAAGCTCTATGCTTCGAAATGTACATAGCAGATTACGTTTGAAGAACTGTTGACAGGAAAAAAGGTAATTTAACCAGTATTATTTCTAGTTATCTTAAACCTTCATTTTCTATAAATAAGGTTGCGTTTTAAAAGTAACCCTATATAATACGAAAGATGTTTCTGAAAAAGAATGTTTTTACCACTTATTTTCATTCAAATTCAGGTATTTTTCAATAATTAAAACACAAGTAACGTCAGTATTAAAACAATATTTTACTAAACCGGGATAATCATAATGGTATTTTATGCTCAACTGGCTTCAGACTTTGGTATTCATTTTATCAACAGATTACCAAGTTTAATTAAAAAAAAAAAAACTCTCCTACATCCTAGGTGGAATGATTTCACCAATTTAGGCCTTTATCATAAATTATTTTGAGCTTCATACATTTAATTAAAGATATATTTAATTAGATATTCTGAACAACATATTCCTTCATTAGAAAGGAAAAAAAATCTACGAATTAAAAAAATACGATTATTTTACAAACTAACATCATACATAAATATATTTGTGAAATTATATAAAAGCTAAAGGATATTTGTTCAGAGCTCAAAATCAAATAAAACGAGCATTTATCGTATTTAAATATTTACGTAATGAAATGCTGTTTGACTTAATTATCTCTCAAAAATGCTTCATTGTTTAAAACCTTTTTAAACTGTTTTCCTTATAAAAGTTGCAAAATTCCTCAGTTTTCCCACTGCAAATCGTTGTTGATAATGTTATTACTATCATTATTTTTTTTAAGTAAGAAGCATAGTGAATAACATTCTCTTTTCATTTTATTGTGAATTTAATTTTAATAGCAGGTTTGCTGGACTTTATTTTATTAAATAATAACTAAACTAATCCATTTATATAATATGTAGTGCTTTATACGATAATAAGCTGTATTGTATATTTAGAGATGTATCTAATACATTTTAATTACAAAAATATAGTATTTCATAGCCGTCTACTGACTTCTACTTAATATTACAATAGTAATACATGACTAACTATTTGTTAAGATTGTTACTTCTCGAATTGTGCAAGTCCTTATATATTAAGTCTACTTTATTTCTATATTTTAAACAAAAACCACATCAATTTAAATGTTAAAACTTAGACATAACTGTGTATAGATAGGTTTATAATTAATTAATGCAAAATGTTGTAAAAACAATTAAGGACTAGAATATTATTTTAAGATAAATATTACAGAGATCGGGAATGATTTTGTTTCCTAATGATAATTTTTATAATAATTATTTTTTTTAAATTAATAAATGTGTTTTGGTTAAGGTAAATTACACAAAGCTGCAACAACACTTAACAATCTATTATTTGTATATCTACGGTTTAACCCCACAAAAAAGTCATCTTAAACTTACGTAACTTAAAATTTGATGGGAAATTTCACAACTCCTATAAAGCTCTGAGAGACAATGAATACATTAACTGTCTACTGCCAACAAGTTGGGAAACCAAACAACAACAAGTTTCCACAAGAAAAATACATATTTAAACACTATTCCAGATTTAAAGTTATTTGAGAAATTTAAAAAAGAAAGTTTTCATAGCCTATACCGATATCGTGCTGTAAATAAATAATACTAACAACGCCTAAGAGCATAAAACTAATATTAAATATTTCTCTAAACAGCACAGATGGAAATAAATTTCAAGCAGATTTAGCTTTATTCAATTGACCTCGAATCTAAGAGCTATTAGCAACTGTATATATTACTATAAGATGTTTAAATATGCTAATTAGACGGAGAGTAATTAGTTTGATAAATATGTAATTTATATTGTTTAGCATTCAAATTAAAACAAGCTGCCAAATGAATATTTACATATGTGTAACCCTTACATGTAAAATAAATTAAATCGTGAATATACGTGGTTAGGAACATGTAGTTAGAAAATTATCTTTAACTGGGAATAAATTTTGTTAAATAAAAGTTGTTTTGAATTGTAAAATTGATTTAAATCTTAAATAATAACTTCGCTGGAAAATTAATTTTATTTTAAACTCTCAATTGACTTCGTTAATACTTTATAAAAAATAATTAAACGACAAATTTATTATTGATTTTTTATAAACGTCGTTGTTTTGAAACTATAAATGTAAGCAATAAGCAAGTATTTTTGTTAAATACTAAACTAACCATAGTTGTATGAACTAATAAAGAAAATAAAAAACATGAATAATTTACTGGTTGATTATTAAAACTATTTCCGCATAGAAAATTTAGGAATTCAAATTTAAATCATTTTGAACTATCAAACAAAAATAGTTGGATGGGAACTAAATTTGTAATATTAGATAGTGTAGCATTTTTAATTTTTGAGAATATTCTAGATTATGAACATTGCTAAGGTTACTCAAAACAAAAATTTACAATCAGTATACTTGAAACAATAATTTATTTAAGATGATCGAAAAGTGTATATTTGAACTAATTGTAAAGTAATATAAAATTGTTATAAAGAACATACCCGCAAAGATAATGTGTAATTTTGTGAGCTCGAGAATTGGTAAAACGAATATATTACATGTAGGGACGTCCTTGTTGATATTAGTAGTTAAACGAATTATTGATAACTCTTTACTTTAATTTGTGAGAACCTAACTTCATAAAAAATAGTTAAAAGTACGCAAAAACCATCGTTAAATTTTATTTATTGCCAAATCACTACACAATATGCTTGAAAATCTCAAAAAGCGTTAATGCGTTTAAGTACCAATGAAGACTATGAATCCTAAACATAAAGGTAATAGATTTGACCTAGAAATATCAAATCTATTGATATTTCAAAGTACACCATTAAAATGAAATTATTATATCCCTCATATGAAGTCTCTTTATGTTGACAAGTTCCAACTTGTTTTGTGGAAAACAGTGAAGCGTTATGTATGCTACCCTTTGTCACGTAAAACCAAAATCTGATGAACGGGTTTAACACCAGGTATTCAGAACTGTGTTAGTTACCACTGTGGCTGGGAAAATGCGGTAAATATAATGGAAACAGCTACAATGGTCTTTTATCCATATAAATAGGGGGGAGCAGCACTGAATTAAATTTTATACCTTTCATATTTTGAATTTGAGCGTGAGTAAACATACTATGATCGTGGACTTTACATTATTGTTTTCTATTGCGTACAGATTTTAAAATATTTTATTTATATTAGTTGTTCTATTGTAATAATATTTTAACCAATTTAAATGTATCTTCAAGGGGATTTTTACCTCAACAAGTAATTATTGTGTCATATGTCAAACACTAAACTCTTGGCAACACCGTGCGTCACAACTACACTCTAATGCCACTAGGTGCGCTCATGTCAAATCGGGACACTCAATAAAGAAAGCATAGTATAAGTTAGAAAATTAATTCATATTGTGGACAGAAACCTAGTAACTGGGGATAACTAGATAAAGAGCATTTATATTTGAACAAAATAATAGTTTTACATGAAATATACAAAAAATGTTTTTCGTGGACCTTAAACTGTTTTTCTAGACATAGTAGAACGCTGATTTCATTAAACATTAAAATTAAAGCATTAAATAGTAAAATACACCACTAACAGTCAGGCCAACTCACATATTCAGCCTAATGTTCACCATTTTCCTCTTTGGTTAGATTAATAAACCTCAATGATTATTACTTAAAGAATAGCATCAATATACCAGAATCTAATTTTAAGAAAGAAAACATAACTGCACGTATAATAATTTGGCTGGTTTTAAATTGTTATTACAAGAGGAAATTTTATTAGATAATTGGTGATATCCGTCAAACTATCGACCTATGCTTAATGAACAGTTTCTTAAGCATCCGGGAACAAATGTCAAACTGAAAAACTCCTAAATAACAAAAGGCTATACTCTGTGTGTATGTTTTTTTTTTAATAATCCTTACAGTTACATTTGAATAATGACGTGCCTATTTTACACTGTGTTATTTTTATCCCGGAAAATTTGAAATAAAGTTCTATCAATATAGGGAACCTAAACTATATGAAACAATGTTGGTCAAGGATTTCTACTTGATAAGGGTAGTTTTTATGTGATAAACATATTTTTACCAAATTATTAGTATAATAAATCACTCAAGTAATCTTGTAATTAGGATGTAAAAGAATTTTTACTGGTTTTTGTAAAAAAACTTACAAGTTCGATAAAATAAAAATATGCATATAATTGTTTTTTCAGACTTTTTCCTTTTGTTTCAGACATGCCTCGTTTTAGTAGACCTGCGAGTATTGTTTATATAATTTGATTTAGTCAGAAGGCTTTAAGTCCAGTTAATAGAAAATATAAATCTATTAAAGAACAAGGTGTTACTAGCAATTTTGTTTCGTGTAATACTTAAATTAAGAAGAAAATATACTTTTCGTAGTATAATTAAGTTGGTTCAGGAAATCCTAATACAGGGTACACCAATAATTGTTATCATTAATATATATTATTTAGCAGCTCTCTATAAAGCCCACCCCTAATGGACCTCACTGTGACAAGGCTCGGGTTATATGAGAAAGGGGTTGTCTCTGGATGATTGATGATATATTCACTTAAGGGTAGAGAACGGCTCTTCAATATGACGTATGATCTGTTTCATGTTGTTTAGGAAAATAATGATAACTTAACAATCTGACATGGCAACCAGTCATAAAAAAACAACATTAAAGGACACATAAGCAATGGCCAAAACATCATACAATTTTAAGCTGCAAGTAAAATCATGTAGTTTTTGTATGAATAAAAAAATGACAACGAATAATAAAGAAAATCTATTAAAATTGTGGAAGAGGTAAAATGTCACGAAATGATTAGCGAAAACTATTATTTGTTCAGTTTAGTTTCGAAATGTTAGTAATTTATATAATTAAATTACATAATTTATTCAGTGTTACGTTTCACGTCATTTTTATTACAACGTATAATGGATGAACCATAAAAAAAGTTTTTATTGTATGACTTAATGAAATATTTATCAACAGAGTTAAACAGGATGTTTGTAGTAGAGGGAATCCAACTGAACTCAAACGGAATAGTAAATTACCATATAATTCTAAGGAAAGGTAATACCCTCTAATCCGTCCCCTGAGTAGTTTGGGAAGCTCTCAAGTCTGATATTTAGGACGATTACTATAACTTATAAACTGTAATAGTGATCTTTAGGATCATGATTTTTACATAAATATACATTATCTTTTCTATCGGCATCTATTCTAAGTCATATTGTAAATATAATTTATTATGGTTTATATATATTTTTAAATTAAAGTCATGCTAATTATTATGATATACAATAGTTAAGTTATTTTGTTTAAAACTTATTCTCTGTAGTTTTGTAGCAAGTGACCTTGACCGGAGGATTCCCACGTTATTGCAAGAAAACGGTGTGAAGTATCATTGAGTGCGGCTGTTCCTTGGATCGGTGACCAGTGAGGGATTCCGTCCTTGCACACAGCCCACCTACCCAGTTACTAGTGGTGGTTAACCCTCAAGCAGTTGGTCTATGTTAAGAAGGCCTCTTTGCCCTAACTTCACCTGACAAAGAAAGCCATCCGTTAACTTTTCTGTTTATTTCTTTATGTTAGTATGTAAATTTTGTATTATTAATTATTATATGATATAATATAAGTAGACATAAACTGATGGAGCGAGACTCACTTTTCTGGCCTCTGATTGGTCGAGAGCGGTCACGTGACTTGTCCAAGATGGCGGCGCAGTGGTACCAACCTCCCCCCTCCCTCCCAAAAATTTCCCTCAAATTCCTAAATTTCCCTCCAAATTCCCACATCATACTATATAAAATTCGCTGTTAACCTAACTTTTTCCGTGTTATACTATATAAAATGCAAAAAAGATGGCGGTCTTTACACTATATAAAATGCTTTTGGGTATTCCTCTGTGGCTACCTTCGTACGATGCACACGTCGTCTGCTGGTCTGGCGCGCATGCGTGGGAACTTGTGCTCGGTGGACAAGCGCGTTACGTCACCACTCATACAGCGGCTGCGAAACTCGGGTATAGGACTCCAGGCGTCAGACTGGTTTTCCTGTCGCAACACTCAAGGTCGCAACACTTGACGGGCATGCGCCAATGTGTGCCGCGCTCTACTCCCTCCCTACCTACCACAAGTAATCTTTCTCACACGTACTGTTAGCCTACCTATTTAAATAAATTTTGAATTTAATTGTTCTGAATGTTTAATAAATACACTGTTAACGTGCGCTCTTACCATTACACCTTTTAATTAAATATATGTTTAAAAAACGAAGACGCTACCCGCAATACACCTTTTAATTAATTATATGTTTAAAAATGAAGGCGCTACCTGCAATACACGTTTTTAATTAATTATTTATACAAAAATGAAGGACAATTCTTTTTATTTTATCTGTTTATAATTTGTAATACACTGTTAGCCTACCTATTTAATAATTTTTTTAATTTTTCTCAACTTTTTAATAAATACACTGTTAACCTAGCTTTCTTATATAACATGCGCTCTTACCTAGGAGCCCTCATGCCTACCCATCTTCGGACTATCCAACCCAAATTATTTTAACTGTACTTACAAAGTCTACTACTGGCCGGGCTTTATCAAATCCGCTTCCGTTATTGGTCACAAGCTTCACATCTTAGTATAATATGTTTTCTTTCATTAACTATCATCATGTACTATAACAATTTCCTATTTTCACCCACGTTTGCGTGTGTGTACATGTTACCTAGGTTACATTACTTACTTTCAGTCACTTTTATTATAAATTCTGTAGACTCCCCCTTACCTCACTTCCTATCCACGTTCCTATCCAGAACTCATCAGTCCCCCTACATAACGAAACTAGAACACCTAGCCTCACTTCCTTTCCTCAAAAATTCCTTCCTTTGTACTATAGCGACACTCAAGGACTAATTCACTACAATTTCACAAACCGTATCTCACTTACTGCCTCTGCTCGGTGCACTGGCAGTCCAATAGTTCTCACGCACTTTTCTTATCGAAACCACTTCCATTACCACAAGCAATATTTTACATCCCGTACGTTGTCTTTTATTTGCACAATCTCTTTTAATAATATCGAACACTTAATTAACATTGTATATACTTCCTTCTGATCATTTATTAAAACAGTACTCCACTGGATGACATAACTAAAACTCACCCATAACTCAAACATAAACTTTGAAACAGAAAAACACTAATCCATACACTTCAAACATAAAAATTAATAACAACTAAAATTGCAAACCATATAATGTTCGAGCGTACTTTTAACAAGTTAAAGTAGTCAGTTCCCCTTTACAAGAATAACTCTACATACGTCCATTGACTATAAATGAACTATATTACCAATAATACCTTTAAAACGTATACATGTCAAGAGCCATCCTAACTTTAGTCTACCGAATTATTGTATTTTAACCAACCTAAACTTACAAATAACAATTATTATATCCACAAACATATGATAAATTAAGTGTAATAATCTCAAACACAAGGTGATTCCTCACACTTTATATACCCCTTAGTATTATTCTCTAAACATTATTTACTGTATTTGAGACGTTAATCGTAGAGGTATGGGTCTTCAATGAGTGTAGATGAACGAGTGTAGTCTTTGTTACTAACTAAGGCTGCTGGACCCTTTGATATATCATCTATTATCAACACAACAGTCAGAGAAACTATGACATGGAACCCAAACCACATAGTATTGATTTTATTTCAAACAAACTGTCAGTTTAAAAAACATTCTAACAGAAGAGTAAATTCTGTCCAAAAGTAAGAAAAAAATTAAAAATACATACAAATTTCAGGAAACTTTACATAAAAATATAATTGTTGGAAAATGTCTCAGATCAAGCAAGAACTACCAACATAGTAGTCTCCAACCACTTAAAATTTAGTTAAAATGTCCATAAATAGGGATATTTGTGTACAAAATATGTAATAATTCCCTAAAAGCATTAAAATTCAGTGTCATAACAACGATATTTGTCCTAAACATTAAAAATTCCTTTAAAATACTCTTATGGAACCTTTATAAACTTAGTTTGAGCTGAAAACAACGTACAAAACTGATGTAACACTTGTAAATTAATTGTTTAACCTATATAGCTATTTAGTTGACTACAAACAGTTGGCAAAGTGTAAGTAGCCAATAGGAATAAATTCTCTATAATGTTCACATTTTAAGCTTGATTTTAACAAAACCTGGTGCTATTGATTCTTTGCATATTAAACAAATAAACGAATAGTCAGTTGAAAAGTGTCTATTGTAGAAACTTTGGTATTAACAGTAAGAAAGTTTGGTTTCTTTTGACTATAATATACTCGATCAGAAAATGTATATACACCACTCCCAAAGACCCAAACACATGGAGAACCTACTTACTGAACACACTGCACCCTTGACAGATCACCTACCTATCCATTACATAAAACCTTTGTTTTTTCACCCAGCTATTCTATGAAATTAAGTGGCAGAGAGGGCTTTATAGCCCAAACTTCGCCTTATAAAGTAACCATAAAGTAGTTTTCATTTAATTTCCATCCAACATACATATACAAACTACCTACCAAACACCATGACCCTACATATCCAGGAGTAAGACTCTCCTACCCACTTACCCAATGCACAGTTCTCTTTATAGACCCCTACTTTCCCAACACATTTGAACACAATACTGACCACCACCTACTTAATAAACTGCATTCTTGATAGATCACACAACTAATCAATAAATGAGACCTTAATTCAACACATTGACATTGACCAACCATTTATACAACACACATTTAACTTTATAGACCACTAACCTTCCCAACACATGAGACTATTGAAAGATCACATAATTAAAATACAACACACACACACACACACACACACACACACACACACACACACACACACACACACACACACACACACACACACACACACACACACACACACAAACACACACACAATCATACAAAACATATCAGTCCACACACACACAAACTCTAAATGCAAGATTTTTGACTAACCTCCCACCTAGTAAACACACTGTACCTCTGATATATCACCTAACTTATAAATAAACTCCATTGCATTTGACCTTTGATTGTCCATCTACCTATTCAACACACATGCACAACCTTCCTACCAAGCACAATGATTCTTAATACACCTACCTATCCAGTAGTGTACTTGATTGACAACCCACATACAAAACACTCAGTTATCTTTATAGATCAGCTACATTCACAAAACATAAGACCTTTGATTGACCACCTACCTACCCAACACACACAGTACCCTCGATAGGCCACACACCTTCCCAACACATAACACATCCGACTGACCACCTACCTACCTAATATACTAGACTAACCACACCTTACATACAACACCTTGACTACCTACCTACCCAACACACACAGTACCCTCGATAGGCCACACACCTTCCCAACACATAACACATCTGACTGACCATCTACCCACCTAATATACTAGACTAACCACACTCTACACATAGTCCTCTGGACAGACCACTCACCCCTCTCGACACATAATACATTTGACCACCTACCCACCCAATATACTAGACTAACCACACTCTACACATAGTCCTCTGGACAGACCACTCACCCCTCTCGACACATAATACATTTGACCACCTACCCACCCAATATACTAGACTAACCACACTACATCAACCATCTACCTACTCAATACACACAAAAAACTTGTTTGATCACACATCAACTTAACAAACACAACTGTCGATTGACACTCCACCTTCCCAAAGCATAAGACTTTTGAAGGACCATCGATCAAAGATACAAAAATCATGATAAACAAACCACACACCGTACATACAAGACTTTTGATTGACCATCTACCTACCCTACACACAGTACTCTCGATAGGCCACTCACCTCCCCAACACATAAGACATGTACAAACTACCTACCAAACACTAATAATACCCTTCCTATCCAGTAGTAAGACTCTCCTACCCACTTACCCTACACACAGTCATCTTTATATACCACATACCTTACCGACACATAATAAATTTGACAGACTACCTACTTAACGTACAAGACTTATCACCTAATAGACAATCTACATAAGGCTTTAGTTGTCATTCCACCTATCCAACACACATGTACAAGACACCTACCAAGCTCCATAACCCTACCTATCCATTAGTAAGACTCTCCTACTCACTTACCCTACACACAGTTATCTTTACAGACCAACTACCCTCCCAACACATAATATTATTGACAGACAACCTACTTTACATACAAGACTTACCACCTACCCAACGCACTTAGATTGCCCACTTACTAAAAACATTATTTCTTATTACCTCCTGCCTATCCAATACGTAATACCCATGATTGACCACCACTCACCTACTCAACAAACACAGTTCTCTTGATAGGCCACTCACCTGCCCAACACATAAGACATCTGACTGACCACCTACCTACTTAATATACTAGACTAACCACACTCTACATACAAGACTTTTGATTGACCACTCACCTACTAAACACACAGACGTTTGATTAAACACCCACATACTCAACACAGAGTCATGTTGATAGACCAACCCACCTTCCCCAAACATAAAACCTTTCATAGACCAACCACACACCCTACAGTCATAACTTAAAATACCATCACACTACCAAAAAGGCAGTCTCTTTATAGACCCCCATCTACTCAATACGTGAGACACTTGGTTAACCACTCGCCTACCCAACACATAGTCCTCTTGATAGACCACTCACACCTCCCGACACATAATACATTTGACAGACCACTTACTTAACATACAAGACTGACCATACACTCTACATAGAAGACGTTTGATTATCCACTCACCTACTCAATACACACAAAACACTTGTTTGATCACACACCTATTTATCAAACAGAACTGTCGACACTCACTCCACCTTCCCAAAGCATAAGACTTTTGAAGGACCACCTACCAAACATACAAAAATCATGATAAACAAACTACACACTCTGCAGACATCACTTAATATACCATCATACTACCATGAAAATAGTCCTATTGACATACCCCTACCTATCCAATATACGTACCACACACCGTGCATACAAGACTTATATTTACCCACCCACATACTAATCAAACAAGACTCTTGATTGACAATCCATCTCCGTAACATTCATGGATGACCTACCTACCAAACATACGACTTGACCACACACAAAAAACAAGACTTTATGTTTAACCACCTATTTTAGACCAACCACACACCATATAATCATGACTTAACAGTCCACCCACCTACCAAACACACATCTCTTGATGGACCATATGCCTACACATTACTCTTGATAGATCATCCACCTAACAATTACATAAAACCTTTGATAGACCACCAACACACATGAACAGCCTACCTACGTAACATCCAACACTCTTGACTTACCACCCACCTACTCAACACACAGCACTCTCGATAGACTACATAACTAACCATTACATAAAACCTTAGATTGACTCCCAATATTCATGAACGACCTACCTACCAAACATACAACTTGATTGACCGCTCACCTACCCATCACACATTTCTCTTGATTGTCCAATCACCCTCCTATAAAAAGACTGTTGTCAGACTATCTACTTAACATACAAGAATCTTCATTGACCATCCACCTACTCAACACACACACAGTACTCTCGATAGATCACTTAACTACCCATTACATAAAACCTTAGATTGACACCCAACATTCATGGTTGACCTACCTACCAAACATACGACTTGACCACCTTCCCAAAGCATAACATTCATGAACAACCATCCTCCTAAACATACGACTTAACCACATTACCAAAGCATATGAAGGACCACCTACCATACATACGTACCACACACCATAAAATCATGACTTAACAGTCCACCCACCTACTCAACACACAACACCTCTGATAGATCATCCACCTAACCATTACATAAAACCTTTGATTGACTCACAATCCTAACATTCATGAACATCCATCCTCCTAAACATACGACTTAACCACCCACAAAAACAAGACTTTATGTATAACCACCTATTTAACATACGTACCACACACCATAAAATCATGACTTAACAGTCCACCCACCTACTCAACACACAACACCTCTGATAGATCATCCACCTAACCATTACATAAAACCTTTGATAGACCACCAACACACATGAACAACCTACCTACCTACCTATTTAACATCCAACACTCTTGACTTACCGCCCACCTACTCAACACACAGATAGACTACGTAACTAACCATTACATAAAACCTTAGATTGACACTCAACATTCATGGAAGACCTACCTACCAAACATACAACTTGATTGACCGCCTACCTACCCATCACACATTTCTCTTGATAGACCAATCACTCTCCCATAAAAAGGCTTTTGTCAGACTATTTACTTAACATACAAGACTTACCACCTAATAGACAATCTACATAAGGCTTTAGTTGTCATTCCACCTATCCAACACACATGTACAAGACACCTACCAAGCTCCATAACCCTACCTATCCATTAGTAAGACTCATGATTTACCCAACACAAAGTTATCTTTACAGACCAACTACCCTCTCAACACATAAGACTATTAGCAGACTCTACCTACTTAACATACAAGACTTACCACCCACCTACTCAACACACAAAAGACCAATCACACACTCTACATATAAGACTCTTGGTTGGTCACTCACCAACTCAACATATAACACCTCTGATACACCATTCACTTGAACATAACATAAAACCTTAGATTGACACACATCATTCATGGTAGACCTACCTACCAAACATACAACTTGACCGACCACCCACCTACACATCACACACAGTACTCTCGATAGATCACTTAACTACCTATTACATAAAGCCTCCGATTGACTCACAGTCCTAACATTCATAAACAACTAACCTCCCAAACATACGACTCAACCACCAACAAAAAACAAGACTTCACGTATAACCACCCATTTAACATACAAGACCAACCACACACCATACAATCATGACTTAACATGAACAACCCACCTACCACCTACTCAACATTCTACACTCTTGACTAACCACCCACCTACTCAACACACAGATATACTACGTAACCATCCATTACATAAAATCGTAGATCAACACCCAACATTCATGGATGACCTACCTACCAAACACACGACTTGACCACCTTCCCAAAGCATAAGACTTTTGAAGGACCACCTACCAAACATACAAGAACAACCACACACCTTACAGGCATGACCTAACAGTCCACCCACCTACTCAACATATAACACCTCTGATACACCATCCACTTGAACATTACATAAAACTTGTGATATTCCACACAATCACCAAACACACATGACTTAATAGACCAATCCACCTACCTCTGCACACACAATTCCTTAGGACACACCCTACACCCACCACTCATCCTACAGACAAAACTCCTAGAGAACTACCCATCCACCATAAAAACACTATTGCTTCATATAATCATGTTTTAAAATAACATTATTACACTGTAAGATAGGTTTAATATAGCTAAAGACCTAAGGTTTTCCTAAAATTCTCTTTTCTCTAGAAATATGAGAACCGTTGGTGGAAAACTTCCAAACTAAACATAGAAAATAAGAATCAGCGAGTAGTTTCATAGAAATTCTGCTATACAACTAAAAACTACGAAGAAAATTAGGTTTAAAAACTATGAACATAGAAAAAGTTAGGTTTAAAAACTATGAACATAGAAAACGTTTGGTTAAAAAATGAACATAGATAAAGTTAGGTTAAAAAAATAAACATAGATAAGGTTAGGTTAAAAAATGAACACAGGAAAAGTTAGGTTTTAAAAAAATAAACACAGAAAAAGTTAGGTTAGCAAACATCAGAAAAGTAAGGCTAGCAATCAACCGAAAGGTTGATTGCTAGCCTTACTTTTCCGAAAAGTTGTTAAAATTAACAAGAGTCAAAAAATGTCCCATTTTTTGAAATTTGGTAATTTTAACTGAACTTTTCGGATGTTTGCTAACCTAACTTTTTCTGTGTTTATTTTTTTAAAACCTAACTTTTCCTGTGTTCATTTTTTAACCTAACCTTATCTATGTTTATTTTTTTAACCTAACTTTATCTATGTTCATTTTTTAACCAAACGTTTTCTATGTTCATAGTTTTTAAACCTAACTTTTTCTATGTTCATAGTTTTTAAACCTAATTTTCTTCGTAGTTTTTAGTTGTATAGCAGAATTTCTATGAAACTACTCGCTGATTCTTATTTTCTATGTTTAGTTTGGAAGTTTTCCACCAACGGTTCTCATATTTCTAGAGAAAAGAGAATTTTAGGAAAACCTTAGGTCTTTAGCTATATTAAACCTATCTTACAGTGTAATAATGTTATTTTAAAACATGATTATATGAAGCAATAGTGTTTTTATGGTGGATGGGTAGTTCTCTAGGAGTTTTGTCTGTAGGATGAGTGGTGGGTGTAGGGTGTGTCCTAAGGAATTGTGTGTGCAGAGGTAGGTGGATTGGTCTATTAAGTCATGTGTGTTTGGTGATTGTGTGGAATATCACAAGTTTTATGTAATGTTCAAGTGGATGGTGTATCAGAGGTGTTATATGTTGAGTAGGTGGGTGGACTGTTAGGTCATGCCTGTAAGGTGTGTGGTTGTTCTTGTATGTTTGGTAGGTGGTCCTTCAAAAGTCTTATGCTTTGGGAAGGTGGTCAAGTCGTGTGTTTGGTAGGTAGGTCATCCATGAATGTTGGGTGTTGATCTACGATTTTATGTAATGGATGGTTACGTAGTATATCTGTGTGTTGAGTAGGTGGGTGGTTAGTCAAGAGTGTAGAATGTTGAGTAGGTGGTAGGTGGGTTGTTCATGTTAAGTCATGATTGTATGGTGTGTGGTTGGTCTTGTATGTTAAATGGGTGGTTATACGTGAAGTCTTGTTTTTTGTTGGTGGTTGAGTCGTATGTTTGGGAGGTTAGTTGTTTATGAATGTTAGGACTGTGAGTCAATCGGAGGCTTTATGTAATAGGTAGTTAAGTGATCTATCGAGAGTACTGTGTGTGATGTGTAGGTGGGTGGTCGGTCAAGTTGTATGTTTGGTAGGTAGGTCTACCATGAATGATGTGTGTCAATCTAAGGTTTTATGTTATGTTCAAGTGAATGGTGTATCAGAGGTGTTATATGTTGAGTTGGTGAGTGACCAACCAAGAGTCTTATATGTAGAGTGTGTGATTGGTCTTTTGTGTGTTGAGTAGGTGGGTGGTAAGTCTTGTATGTTAAGTAGGTAGAGTCTGCTAATAGTCTTATGTGTTGAGAGGGTAGTTGGTCTGTAAAGATAACTTTGTGTTGGGTAAATCATGAGTCTTACTAATGGATAGGTAGGGTTATGGAGCTTGGTAGGTGTCTTGTACATGTGTGTTGGATAGGTGGAATGACAACTAAAGCCTTATGTAGATTGTCTATTAGGTGGTAAGTCTTGTATGTTAAGTAAATAGTCTGACAAAAGCCTTTTTATGGGAGGGTGATTGGTCTATCAAGAGAAATGTGTGATGGGTAGGTAGGTGGTCAATCAAGTTGTATGTTTGGTAGGTAGGTCTTCCATGAATGTTGAGTGTCAATCTAAGGTTTTATGTAATGGTTAGTTACGTAGTCTATCTGTGTGTTGAGTAGGTGGGCGGTAAGTCAAGAGTGTTGGATGTTAAGTAGGTAGGTAGGTAGGTTGTTCATGTGTGTTGGTGGTCTATCAAAGGTTTTATGTAATGGTTAGGTGGATGATCTATCAGAGGTGTTGTGTGTTGAGTAGGTGGGTGGACTGTTAAGTCATGATTTTATGGTGTGTGGTACGTATGTTAAATAGGTGGTTATACATAAAGTCTTGTTTTTGTGGGTGGTTAAGTCGTATGTTTAGGAGGATGGATGTTCATGAATGTTAGGATTGTGAGTCAATCAAAGGTTTTATGTAATGGTTAGGTGGATGATCTATCAGAGGTGTTGTGTGTTGAGTAGGCGGGTGGACTGTTATGTCATGATTTTATGGTGTGTGGTACGTATGTATGGTAGGTGGTCCTTCATATGCTTTGGGAATGTGGTCAATTCGTATGTTTGGTAGGTAGGTCATCCATGAATGTTGAGTATCAATCAAAGGTTTTATGTAGTGGTTAGGTGGATTATCTATCAGAGGTGTTGTGTGTTGAGTAGGTGGGTGGACTGTTAAGTCATGATTTTATGGTGTGTGGTACGTATGTATGGTAGGTGGTCCTTCATATGCTTTGGTAATGTGGTTAAGTCGTATGTTTAGGAGGATGGTTGTTCATGAATGTTATGCTTTGGGAAGGTGGTCAAGTCGTATGTTTGGTAGGTAGGTCAACCATGAATGTTGGGTGTCAATCTAAGGTTTTATGTAATGGGTAGTTAAGTGATCTATCGAGAGTACTGTGTGTGTGTTGAGTAGGTGGATGGTCAATGAAGATTCTTGTATGTTAAGTAGATAGTCTGACAACAGTCTTTTTATAGGAGGGTGATTGGACAATCAAGAGAAATGTGTGATGGGTAGGTGAGCGGTCAATCAAGTTGTATGTTTGGTAGGTAGGTCGTTCATGAATATTGGGAGTCAATCTAAGGTTTTATGTAATGGTTAGTTATGTAGTCTATCGAGAGTGCTGTGTGTTGAGTAGGTGGGTGGTAAGTCAAGAGTGTTGGATGTTACGTAGGTAGGCTGTTCATGTGTGTTGGTGGTCTATCAAAGGTTTTATGTAATTGTTAGGTGGATGATCTATCAAGAGTAATGTGTAGGCATATGGTCCATCAAGAGATGTGTGTTTGGTAGGTGGGTGGACTGTTAAGTCATGATTATATGGTGTGTGGTTGGTCTAAAATAGGTGGTTAAACATAAAGTCTTGTTTTTTGTGTGTGGTCAAGTCGTATGTTTGGTAGGTAGGTCATCCATGAATGTTACGGAGATGGATTGTCAATCAAGAGTCTTGTTTGATTAGTATGTGGGTGGGTAAATATAAGTCTTGTATGCACGGTGTGTGGTACGTATATTGGATAGGTAGGGGTATGTCAATAGGACTATTTTCATGGTAGTATGATGGTATATTAAGTGATGTCTGCAGAGTGTGTAGTTTGTTTATCATGATTTTTGTATGTTTGGTAGGTGGTCCTTCAAAAGTCTTATGCTTTGGGAAGGTGGAGTGAGTGTCGACAGTTCTGTTTGATAAATAGGTGTGTGATCAAACAAGTGTTTTGTGTGTATTGAGTAGGTGAGTGGATAATCAAACGTCTTCTATGTAGAGTGTATGGTCAGTCTTGTATGTTAAGTAAGTGGTCTGTCAAATGTATTATGTGTCGGGAGGTGTGAGTGGTCTATCAAGAGGACTATGTGTTGGGTAGGCGAGTGGTTAACCAAGTGTCTCACGTATTGAGTAGATGGGGGTCTATAAAGAGACTGCCTTTTTGGTAGTGTGATGGTATTTTAAGTTATGACTGTAGGGTGTGTGGTTGGTCTATGAAAGGTTTTATGTTTGGGGAAGGTGGGTTGGTCTATCAACATGACTCTGTGTTGAGTATGTGGGTGTTTAATCAAACGTCTGTGTGTTTAGTAGGTGAGTGGTCAATCAAAAGTCTTGTATGTAGAGTGTGGTTAGTCTAGTATATTAAGTAGGTAGGTGGTCAGTCAGATGTCTTATGTGTTGGGCAGGTGAGTGGCCTATCAAGAGAACTGTGTTTGTTGAGTAGGTGAGTGGTGGTCAATCATGGGTATTACGTATTGGATAGGCAGGAGGTAATAAGAAATAATGTTTTTAGTAAGTGGGCAATCTAAGTGCGTTGGGTAGGTGGTAAGTCTTGTATGTAAAGTAGGTTGTCTGTCAATAATATTATGTGTTGGGAGGGTAGTTGGTCTGTAAAGATAACTGTGTGTAGGGTAAGTGAGTAGGAGAGTCTTACTAATGGATAGGTAGGGTTATGGAGCTTGGTAGGTGTCTTGTACATGTGTGTTGGATAGGTGGAATGACAACTAAAGCCTTATGTAGATTGTCTATTAGGTGATAAGTCTTGTACGTTAAGTAGGTAGTCTGTCAAATTTATTATGTGTCGGTAAGGTATGTGGTATATAAAGATGACTGTGTGTAGGGTAAGTGGGTAGGAGAGTCTTACTACTGGATAGGAAGGGTATTATTAGTGTTTGGTAGGTAGTTTGTACATGTCTTATGTGTTGGGGAGGTGAGTGGCCTATCGAGAGTACTGTGTGTAGGGTAGGTAGATGGTCAATCAAAAGTCTTGTATGTACGGTGTGTGGTTTGTTTATCATGATTTTTGTATCTTTGATCGATGGTCCTTCAAAAGTCTTATGCTTTGGGAAGGTAGAGTGTCAATCGACAGTTGTGTTTGTTAAGTTGATGTGTGATCAAACAAGTTTTTTGTGTGTATTGAGTAGGTAGATGGTTGATGTAGTGTGGTTAGTCTAGTATATTGGGTGGGTAGGTGGTCAAATGTATTATGTGTCGAGAGGGGTGAGTGGTCTGTCCAGAGGACTATGTGTAGAGTGTGGTTAGTCTAGTATATTGGGTGGGTAAGTGGTCAAATGTATTATGTGTCGAGAGGGGTGAGTGGTATGTCCAGAGGACTATGTGTAGAGTGTGGTTAGTCTAGTATATTAGGTGGGTAGATGGTCAGTCAGATGTGTTATGTGTTGGGAAGGTGTGTGGCCTATCGAGGGTACTGTGTGTGTTGGGTAGGTAGGTAGTCAAGGTGTTGTATGTAAGGTGTGGTTAGTCTAGTATATTAGGTGGGTAGGTGGTCAGTCGGATGTGTTATGTGTTGGGAAGGTGTGTGGCCTATCGAGGGTACTGTGTGTGTTGGGTAGGTAGGTGGTCAATCAAAGGTCTTATGTTTTGTGAATGTAGCTGATCTATAAAGATAACTGAGTGTTTTGTATGTGGGTTGTCAATCAAGTACACTACTGGATAGGTAGGTGTATTAAGAATCATTGTGCTTGGTAGGAAAGTTGTGCATGTGTGTTGAATAGGTAGATGGACAATCAAAGGTCAAATGCAATGGAGTTTATTTATAAGTTAGGTGATATATCAGAGGTACAGTGTGTTTACTAGGTGGGAGGTTAGTCAAAAATCTTGCATTTAGAGTTTGTGTGTGTGTGGACTGATATGTTTTGTATGATTGTGTGTGTGTGTGTGTGTGTGTGTGTGTGTGTGTGTGTGTGTGTGTGTGTGTGTGTGTGTGTGTGTGTGTGTGTATGTGTGTGTGTGTGTGTGTGTGTGTTGTATTTTAATTATGTGATCTTTCAATAGTCTCATGTGTTGGGAAGGTTAGTGGTCTATAAAGTTAAATGTGTGTTGTATAAATGGTTGGTCAATGTCAATGTGTTGAATTAAGGTCTCATTTATTGATTAGTTGTGTGATCTATCAAGAATGCAGTTTATTAAGTAGGTGGTGGTCAGTATTGTGTTCAAATGTGTTGGGAAAGTAGGGGTCTATAAAGAGAACTGTGCATTGGGTAAGTGGGTAGGAGAGTCTTACTCCTGGATATGTAGGGTCATGGTGTTTGGTAGGTAGTTTGTATATGTATGTTGGATGGAAATTAAATGAAAACTACTTTATGGTTACTTTATAAGGCGAAGTTTGGGCTATAAAGCCCTCTCTGCCACTTAATTTCATAGAATAGCTGGGTGAAAAAACAAAGGTTTTATGTAATGGATAGGTAGGTGATCTGTCAAGGGTGCAGTGTGTTCAGTAAGTAGGTTCTCCATGTGTTTGGGTCTTTGGGAGTGGTGTATATACATTTTCTGATCGAGTATATTATAGTCAAAAGAAACCAAACTTTCTTACTGTTAATACCAAAGTTTCTACAATAGACACATTTCAACTGACTATTCGTTTATTTGTTTAATATGCAAAGAATCAATAGCACCAGGTTTTGTTAAAATCAAGCTTAAAATGTGAACATTATAGAGAATTTATTCCTATTGGCTACTTACACTTTGCCAACTGTTTGTAGTCAACTAAATAGCTATATAGGTTAAACAATTAATTTACAAGTGTTACATCAGTTTTGTACGTTGTTTTCAGCTCAAACTAAGTTTATAAAGGTTCCATAAGAGTATTTTAAAGGAATTTTTAATGTTTAGGACAAATATCGTTGTTATGACACTGAATTTTAATGCTTTTAGGGAATTATTACATATTTTGTACACAAATATCCCTATTTATGGACATTTTAACTAAATTTTAAGTGGTTGGAGACTACTATGTTGGTAGTTCTTGCTTGATCTGAGACATTTTCCAACAATTATATTTTATGTAAAGTTTTCTGAAATTTGTATGTATTTTTAATTTTTTTCTTACTTTTGGACAGAATTTACTCTTCTGTTAGAATGTTTTTTAAACTGACAGTTTGTTTGAAATAAAATCAATACTATGTGGTTTGGGTTCCATGTCATAGTTTCTCTGACTGTTGTGTTGATAATAGATGATATATCAAAGGGTCCAGCAGCCTTAGTTAGTAACAAAGACTACACTCGTTCATCTACACTCATTGAAGACCCATACCTCTACGATTAACGTCTCAAATACAGTAAATAATGTTTAGAGAATAATACTAAGGGGTATATAAAGTGTGAGGAATCACCTTGTGTTTGAGATTATTACACTTAATTTATCATATGTTTGTGGATATAATAATTGTTATTTGTAAGTTTAGGTTGGTTAAAATACAATAATTCGGTAGACTAAAGTTAGGATGGCTCTTGACATGTATACGTTTTAAAGGTATTATTGGTAATATAGTTCATTTATAGTCAATGGACGTATGTAGAGTTATTCTTGTAAAGGGGAACTGACTACTTTAACTTGTTAAAAGTACGCTCGAACATTATATGGTTTGCAATTTTAGTTGTTATTAATTTTTATGTTTGAAGTGTATGGATTAGTGTTTTTCTGTTTCAAAGTTTATGTTTGAGTTATGGGTGAGTTTTAGTTATGTCATCCAGTGGAGTACTGTTTTAATAAATGATCAGAAGGAAGTATATACAATGTTAATTAAGTGTTCGATATTATTAAAAGAGATTGTGCAAATAAAAGACAACGTACGGGATGTAAAATATTGCTTGTGGTAATGGAAGTGGTTTCGATAAGAAAAGTGCGTGAGAACTATTGGACTGCCAGTGCACCGAGCAGAGGCAGTAAGTGAGATACGGTTTGTGAAATTGTAGTGAATTAGTCCTTGAGTGTCGCTATAGTACAAAGGAAGGAATTTTTGAGGAAAGGAAGTGAGGCTAGGTGTTCTAGTTTCGTTATGTAGGGGGACTGATGAGTTCTGGATAGGAACGTGGATAGGAAGTGAGGTAAGGGGGAGTCTACAGAATTTATAATAAAAGTGACTGAAAGTAAGTAATGTAACCTAGGTAACATGTACACACACGCAAACGTGGGTGAAAATAGGAAATTGTTATAGTACATGATGATAGTTAATGAAAGAAAACATATTATACTAAGATGTGAAGCTTGTGACCAATAACGGAAGCGGATTTGATAAAGCCCGGCCAGTAGTAGACTTTGTAAGTACAGTTAAAATAATTTGGGTTGGATAGTCCGAAGATGGGTAGGCATGAGGGCTCCTAGGTAAGAGCGCATGTTATATAAGAAAGCTAGGTTAACAGTGTATTTATTAAAAAGTTGAGAAAAATTAAAAAAATTATTAAATAGGTAGGCTAACAGTGTATTACAAATTATAAACAGATAAAATAAAAAGAATTGTCCTTCATTTTTTGTATAAATAATTAATTAAAAACGTGTATTGCAGGTAGCGCCTTCATTTTTAAACATATAATTAATTAAAAGGTGTATTGCGGGTAGCGTCTTCGTTTTTTAAACATATATTTAATTAAAAGGTGTAATGGTAAGAGCGCACGTTAACAGTGTATTTATTAAACATTCAGAACAATTAAATTCAAAATTTATTTAAATAGGTAGGCTAACAGTACGTGTGAGAAAGATTACTTGTGGTAGGTAGGGAGGGAGTAGAGCGCGGCACACATTGGCGCATGCCCGTCAAGGGTAACCTTGAGTGTTGCGACAGGAAAACCAGTCTGACGCCTGGAGTCCTATACCCGAGTTTCGCAGCCGCTGTATGAGTGGTGACGTAACGCGCTTGTCCACCGAGCACAAGTTCCCACGCATGCGCGCCAGACCAGCAGACGACGTGTGCATCGTACGAAGGTAGCCACAGAGGAATACCCAAAAGCATTTTATATAGTGTAAAGACCGCCATCTTTTTTGCATTTTATATAGTATAACACGGAAAAAGTTAGGTTAACAGCGAATTTTATATAGTATGATGTGGGAATTTGGAGGGAAATTTAGGAATTTGAGGGAAATTTTTGGGAGGGAGGGGGAGGTTGGTACCACTGCGCCGCCATCTTGGACAAGTCACGTGACCGCTCTCGACCAATCAGAGGCCAGAAAAGTGAGTCTCGCTCCATCAGTTTATGTCTACTAATATAGTAACCCATATAGTCACTTATACGGGCGTTTAGGAGCTATAAAGAAAAGCCGCAATGTGACATAATTACACATTTTTAGCCAGCATAGTTATACGAACTGGGATATAATATAGAATAAACTATAGTTACATATATTTCTTATACAATTTAAAGGAAAAATAATGAAAGCTACTACTACCACAAGATCCTCACACTTAATTGACAGACTCCTTCAATCTGTATTACGCAAAAGGAGTGCAGTATCTAAATTGACTAGGAGAAAAATGAAGGCGTTTCATCTTAATATGATTTATATGAAGTAAATTACATTAATCGATTATTGTGTATAATTTAGTGTGGAAATTAAGGTGACTGCTTCCAAAACGGCCAACTCACCCTGGGAAGTCAACAGCCATATGGTAGACTGATTTTTTTTTTTTTTTTTTTTTATCTTAACTTGTCAACAAGTCAAAAAATGCTGTTCTGTTTCAAGTTTCAACTCTACAGTTCTAGTTTATTACTGTAACGAGCTATAGTGAACACTGAATAATTAATAAATGTCCGATCGAGATATTATGATATTTTTTTTAATTAAAAACGTACCGAATTAGATTTATAAGTTCACATAGTTTAATGTTAAAAAAATGAGTAAACCAAATGTTTAAAAAAAACTTATGGCACACTATAATATATCTGAATTTATCAAATGATACTTTAAGTGTTATGATACGACAATTATTACGGACCAAATCGTTGAAATAGCAACCTATGTTTTTGGGTTTTTTCTTTTTTTATTATTATTATTTTTGGTGGAAATGGCTCCCCGAAGTAAAAGACATAAATCGGATTATTGTATATGTTTTAGTAAGTATATTAAATATAAAACGTAACCATAACGTACCCTCCACCCCTCACCCCTGGAGTCGTTAGTGGGGCTTCTACAAGTGACAACACTTGGACTATTAATCAAGATCGTGGAGGGCTAGATTAGCCCTTTGGGTCGACACTGAATTTAGATGAACGTACTTCGGTAGACAGTGACTAATAAAATGTTGTGACGGTTCAGCTGGGCTAATAAAAATAAAATATGAAAAAATCACACTGGAAATTATATTAATTTAAAACTTTTTCAATGGAATACAGTGTTTAGTATAATATAGCGCATTAAAATAAATATTTAACATAATTACAAAGGGATGTTTGCCCTAAACAGGTGTTAGGTTATACTATGGCCCAATATTATTTTTAAAAAAATAAATGTATTGGAAATGAGTCGTTAAAAAAATATAGTAGTGATATTAAATTGTTCACGGAGTACACACGTTGTTTTTCTCATCGTTATACTAAAGAAATTTTTTCTATGAAATAAATAAGTTGATTGCATTTCCTTTTTTGTGTGTGTTTAATCGCTACGAATCATGAGTAAACTATGATGGCTTTAGTAAATGAAACTGGTGGAAATATAAATGATAAAAAAAATTGTTATTTTATAGAACTGACTGATATGGTTGTATAAATGATACATTTAAATAAATAATGGTTTCTTTACATGCCAGTGTAGCATGAAAAGAGTCTGAATGACGAATCAACAATTTAATCTAACCAACCTGTTCTAATAATAAACTTACAAATGTATATTAGATCTCCTGAGAGATTGAACCGGTTTTGTTTTCTCAAGAATTTGTTCCATACAAATTTAAATTTTAAAGTAATGAATTCTTTTTCAATAAAATTCTATATTTTTGAACATTTCTTTGGATGTTATATTAAATTTATTTCTTAGCTATATTTAAGAAATATACAAAGATCAATAGTTTATTTCTCACAATGTCTGTCTTGTCGTTCATAATTTCAAAACATTACAAATAATATATATTTTTAACAATTCATTTATAATGCTACAAATAATTATAACGCAAACTAATATTTAGAATTATGGTACACGTAGTACAATAACTACAGGGAATTTTAGGAAATAACATAACCAAACAAAAAATAAAAGCAAACATGTCCACTGAACCGTGTTTGAGTTCAAGCAGAAATTGTACAAATTATTTCTAAAAGGCAGCATGGTAAAAAGTTTAGTGTACTATTAAAGTTACCGTACAAAACGTGGGGTAAAAAATTTGTTTTACTTGTGCTCAAGTACACCCTTAAAGGGAGTTCAAATAATTGATAAACTACACTTTGGCAACTGAACTATATTAACATTTTACAATATTATTGTAAGTATGCAACTTTCATAGAAGAAAAATACCAAAGGTATAAAAATAGTCAGTAATTTCTATATGTAACTAAATTAAAAAAGGTTATTACTTATATTGCTGAAACAATTTATTGAAAAATTTTGATAAATAGTTGAATATTACTGTACGTGTAAATGATCTTTGCTTGAATTTAATTTAACATATAAACTTTTGATATACAAGCCGAAAGCATATTTGTTAGAATGTATATTATTTTATAGATCTATAAAAATTAAATAGCATACATAAATTAATTTTATTTGCTTTTATTAAATTTAAAAATCCATCCCCAAGATAGTTATGAAGGCTCCCGTGCCAAAACTTCTGCCCTATTACTCTACATTGATTATTGCATTATTGGTATCTTGGTTGATTTTTTAATGTTTACATAAGATCATAGTCATTATATCTAGTTTCTCTGTAAAAACATTTCAACCTAGCAAACTCAATAGAAACTCAATGAATGATTATTGTCATGAAGACTCATTTGATATTTACCTTCAGCAAACTAAACGTTCACTTGAACAATATAACATACTAGCAGACAGCCCTTGCTTGATACGGTGTGGTCCTCTACGCTTGCTTACCCTTCCCTCCGTGGTCCTCTGTAAACTACCACATCAATACAAAGGTCAGCCTGTTGACATTTTTCCTTGAGATTTCGTGATTGGTGAGTAGATCATTTTTTATGTTATATATATTATAATATTGAAAATAATATTAATCCTTTATACTTATTTAATTATGTGTGCCACACTAATACATACAACCACCACAAGCGCAACAGCATCAGACGTTCTCACCCTGGGGATAGAACAGACCCCCGGGGATTGACAGTTAATCGATAATCAATTAATAGCGATTACATTGTGGTCCACAATGGACCAACAAAGGATTACTATGCGAGTTTGTTAAGACTAATGTTAATAATAATGTTCTAGTTTTTTTGTATTGTTGTTATTTGATATTTATATACTCCGGATGTTGAGATCTTACAATTGTTGTAGGATCTTACAATTTTATATCCAAGATTGTAGGTTGTTTTGGACCTAATATTGACATATAAGTTAAAATTTCTAAGACTTCTAAAAGCAAGAATACGATACAACTTATTTTATAATTTGTTTATACCTATGTTTATTTCTTAAGGAAATTTATTGTAGGTTAACTTGTTTGTTTAAGTGTTGTTTGTAATTAGTTCAAAAATATTATTGGTTGTTTTATTACTGATTTGCCTTTATAGTTTGCAACTGTTTTTGCTTTATTTATGTTTTCTTTTTAAGTTTGTAATTGTTAATGTTTCTTATTATAATTGTTATGTTTCTTATTGTAATGTTATGTATTACACTTTATTATATTTATTGCATTAATTTTGTTTCACAGACCAATATTGAATTAATTTTTGTTTTATCTTAAAAGTTTATAAAAGTTATTGTTCCTTGTTATCTGATAATATTGCGTATTCTTCATTTATTATATCTATCATATAGGCCTATTTAGTAATGATTGAAACACGGCAACAATTTAGCGTCATACACAACAAATGTACAATGTATACAGATATAATAAAACTGTCATATAGATCAGGAGTGAGGTGTTGAAGAGCTGAACAGGGCGGAAGATGATCCTAAGTCAGGAGAATTAACAGAGAACAAAACTGTAAACCACAGAGAAAAAAGAATCAGAGGTGGTTTTCTTATGACCCAGCGAACGTCTCAGTGGCAGTTCATAAGTATATTATATACAGTATAAATCTTAATTTATCTGCAGGACTAATTTCAATGTTTATTAATGAGGATTTAGGGGTAATAATTGATGTAGTGAATTTACAAAGCGATGGTCCTGCCATCACAAGGCAAACTGGAGAAATTACTACTCGACACATATTTAGTGCAATATTAAATGCGACCTCTATTTCTGTCTTCACTGTTTTCAAACAAATTTTAATAATGCTAACATTGATTTTGAACTAATAGATCTGATAAAATCAAGAGATGAGAAAAAGGACACTGATTCCCATTAGTACTTCCTTTAAAAGAAAACCTGATATTGTCGTGTTATTTATCAGTGGAAATTTTTATAAAAATCTTCTTATAAGGTATTTACCTAAACGTTTTAAATGTGAAATTCCATCAACCCCTATTCCACCTCACTGACACACTATTATTGTAGGGCTCGGGGGGGGGGGGGGTGATCGTATGTTTATTGTCTGGATTGATGACTCATAACCTAATAAAGATGGTTAAAAGTTTATGGTCCTATAAAATTATTTATTGTTCATACATATATAAATGTATTTATTCAAATTTTTACTATATATTGTATGTTATTTTGTTTAATCTATTTTTCTATATATTCTTGACTTTACTTTTATTTAAATATTGTTGGTACAATCAGTTTATTATTTCTATATCTTAAATTGCAATGTGTTTATAAGAAGCTAATACTACAACAGGACACTTCTCAATTTATAATTATTATTTATATTAATGCTATTTTGTAATTGGCTCAAAAACCTGTAAAATGGCATTATCAAATGTAAAATAAATAATTAAGGATGTGAACAGAATGGCTCAAAAACGTGTCCTTGCCGTTCATTTTCAGATTTTACATCCAATTAAAGGGGAAAATGAAGGCTACAATTGTTTCTAATTCCGCACTGTTTATTGATTACCTGTATTTTTCATTTTAAAAAAAACCAATCAATAATAAATAACTCGATAACAGATAAACGAACTTGCTTAAACATTTACACACATTTTTTAATGAATATTATTTAAGAGTAAAAAAACGTTATTGGTTTACCTTTAGGCATTTTAATAAAAGATGGCCATTTAAAGATTTTAACTCACTTTCGGCTAACAAGATATTTAGAATTGAAAATTTTAATGGCAGCCATTTTAAAATGGCTCAAGATAACTCAAAGTTTTTTTTAAACTAATGTTAGTGAAAAGAAGTACAACATTTGAAGCCAGTTGGTCAAGCTGTTCTTAAGTTATTAGGCATTTTGCAAAAAAACACAAAAAGACAGAGAGAAACCAAATGGAGTGGATTTTTTTAAAAATTATCCATCATATTTTACTGTACATCATGTGTAGAATCCAAAAATGAACTTTCAAGAGAACTTCTTTGTTACACCATGTATATGAAAGGACTTATACATTTTTATACAATTTCATATACAAATTGACATTAATAAACAATCTAGATAAAAAGAATCTACTGTTAGGAGGGATGGTTGAACACCTAAAAAGTACAAAGTCAGCTGATAAAGGCTTATTTATTGTTGTAGGCAATGTGAAATTCACTCAGTTGCATTCCCTGAAGGTAGATAACATGAGGGATCAAGCCGGGGTGGACCTCATGGGAAATTGGCTACAGCTCGATAACTGATTGAAACATAACATTGTTTAATCCATCACTGCAGTCCTA
>JAQJVL010006557.1:25000-28453 GCA_035578905.1 Stictocephala bisonia | reverse complement strand
ACACTTGCACAAGCACAAAGAACATTGACTGCTATACACATTTTTCCCAGCCGTACCGCGGGGCTACAAAATATCAGAAACGCCGCTCCAGAGATATTATGCTCCGTTAGATAGTGCCCTGCGAAAAATACAGCAAATCACTGTTACAATCGTGGATCAAGACAATCGCCTGATCTTGAACCCATTTGTAAATAACATTGTTTATCTACACCTACAGAAATTACGGTAGACAAAACTCAACCCCACGCGTAAAACTAGAACATTCAACACTCACATTTTTTTCCCCATCAAAATTGTCTCCTAGCACTGCGCCAGAAACGGCAAACATAAAATTATCAACCATGAAACATTATCAATCCGAGCAAACTGTGAAATTATCAATCTAAGCACATCAAAGCATTATCAATCTAAATTTTAGGGTGGATAATACTGGGCCAGGAATGGCAAATCCCTACTACTGCAGAATTTTAGGAATGAGGTGTGCAGCAGAAACGTTCAAGGAACATAGATTACTGAGAAGGAGTCCGAGAATGAGTTTGAAGTGCGTCATAGGTACAATGACAAGAAAACAAATGACAAGAAGTGCTACATCGTTGTGGGGTTCTCAGTGAGAGTGAGGAACTGGCTCTGATCAAGAGAAAGGATATTAATCGAATGGCAAAGCTGCCAAGTGAAGAAGTATGTGGACGTATCAAGGTGCTAGAAGTGTCAGGAGTTCGGGCACATTGCGAAACACTGTTGTAGTGAGAGACTGGGGTGTTCGTACTGTGCGGAATAACACGTTTACTAGGATTACCTCAATAAGGAGAAGAAGGACAAAGTATGTTGCGCTAACTGCAAAAGAGTGTAGGAACGAACAGAGAGGCATGAAGCGAATATAGGCTGAGACAAAGTCAATCCTGAAGGAAACAGTGGTAGAGAGAAACTGAAGAAGAGGAGGGAATTTTCCCATGATCCTGGTGGATGGACCCCTGGTGATGGGAGAGGCTTGTTAGGGTTGGCACAAGAGTGCTCAAAGATCAATTCAAAAGTAATCGAAAATGGAACTTTTTCAAGGATAGTGGGCCGGCGAATAAGTCATAGACTTAAGTCGGGCCCGAGGTCAGTTGTATGAAGGGATGGCATAAAGAATTCTGGGAATAAACACGAAAAACCTCTCTCTCTCTCTCTCTCTCTCTCTCTCTCTCTCTCTCTCTCTCTCTCTATCTCTCTCTCTCTCTCTCTCTCTCTCTCTCTCTCTCTCTCTCTCTCTCTCTCTCTCTCTCTCTCTCTCTCTCTCTCTCTCTCTCTCTCTCTCTCTCTCTCTCTCTCTCTCTCTCTCTCTCTCTCTCTCTCTCTCTCTCTCTCTCTCTCTCTCTCTCTCTCTCTCTCTCTCTCTCTCTCTCTCTCTCTCTCTCTCTCTCTCTCTCTCTCTCTCTCTCTCTCTCTCTCTCTCTCTCTCTCTCTCTCTCTCTCTCTCTCTCTCTCTCTCTCTCTCTCTCTCTTCACACAGAAATGGAGATTAAATCAAGCCATTTTCTCGTGTGAAAAATAAAATAAAATAATACAAGTGATTTAACACCAAGAGTTAATTAAATAAATACTTTTTGTTCCAGTCAAATATAACATTTAATCTAATAATATCATGAAATTATCCAGAAGACTTTTAATATAGTATACTTTTTAAGAACCACTGGGTGAGATCAGCTTCATCAAACCAATATTATCACTCACTCCAAACATTAATCAAATATTTCCCATTCTCTGTTCACTTATCATAATTATAAACAAGAACACATTCTTTATCTAAATAATTTATCTAATGACATAAAATAAACCAAGTCCAGTACGAGCAGCTATGACCTCTCACTCTACCAATACCTAGGGGAAGTGTATGTTTCAGTACATGTATTAAATGTTTTGTCATACTAAATATATCATTGTTTATTTAAATATTATTTATAAATATTTATTTAGCAAATTGTATTGTATATAATTTTGGAGTTTATATTTTGAACTATTGTAAGTAGAAGACTAACACAAGACAAAAAAACTCATTTATATATATGCCCAATTGAAAAGCAAATTTGTTAAGCAAAGGCAAAATAATTTATTATAATATTGACAAAAAGGTTGTCATATATTTATAATTTTATATTTATTTGTAACATTATATAATGAGTTTGAAAAACTTATGTACATAAATAAAATAATATAAGAATAAATATACGGTAAATTATTACTAATATATAAAATTAACGTTTATTACCATAGAGTTTTAAAACAAATTATATACTCTAATATATATATATATATATTTTACCTGTAATTGTTTTTATATTCTTTTAATTATTTTAATGTTATTTTTTCAAACTGATTATTTTCTTGTGTTCTTTCCAACCAAATGAATTTATGTTGTCTGGTGGATCCTGCATTACTGGTGAGGGGTGTTGTAAAAACGGATATTATATTGGCATTTTTTTTTTTTTTTTTTTTATTATTATGAAAAGGATAAGAATTTAATTAATAGCCCTTTAATCAAAGTAACGTATAAATCATAAAACATATATATCAAATAACACAACGTTCTGAAATACTGTGTTGCAACATAAAATATTATTATTTTTAATTTGTTCGTAAAAGGAATGTTTATAAGGGAAATTAGTTTAAGGCACAATTACACCTAATAGTTATAACGTAAAAATCCATAAATAATAAAAACATTGCGTAGGCTTCAAAATATAGGTTTAGCAACGGTATTTATATTGTTGTTACTATTATCATAACAAATACTTGCTTGGTTTAGCAAATAAACGACATCTTTTATTAGAACTGGTTTCATTAACTGTTAAATTCACTATTGTAATTACTTACCGATGAGAAGCTGGCTTTGTCTATAGTAAATAGACCCATAGCTGACAACTTGACAGGGGTGTGGTGGAGCTCCATCAAAAATAGGAATATCTAAGTAAAAACACATGCATATAATGTTTGGATCAGCTTACAGTATTGTTCATTTCAAAAACTTATTTTTCTAGTAAATATATCTTATTTTATATAGTTGCACTCAGATTTTTACCCTAACTTATTTAAATCACTTTAGTCAATCTACATTGTTTTGTAAATGTAGTTAATGTATAATATTTATAGCCAAACAAAAAGTTACGTTACATGTATACAATGACTTACAAACCCATTTACCGTGCTTAAGTAACCACAAAATATTTGTAAATGTTTGAAGAATACGCGAGTAAAGTACTTATTTAGATAGTCTAATATAAAACTGAAAAATTCTCATACGAAACTACATTTAATAATAATATTTTATAATGAAAAATGACTAAGATTTTCCTAGTTCATTTACTACTTATCCAACTCATACATTGTAATGCAATTTTAGCTGTCAAAAACTGCTTATAAAATTAACTAAAATTTTAAAATAGATCCACTTTAGCAATGTTACTTCTTTTTTTA
>JAQJVL010006557.1:0-20000 GCA_035578905.1 Stictocephala bisonia | reverse complement strand
AAATGCTGAGTAATTAGTTACACAATTCACTAAATATAAAGATTGATT
This sequence comes from Stictocephala bisonia, assembly GCA_035578905.1. Lineage (NCBI taxonomy): Eukaryota > Metazoa > Arthropoda > Insecta > Hemiptera > Membracidae > Stictocephala > Stictocephala bisonia. The sequence continues at coordinate 19,952 of JAQJVL010006557.1, read as the reverse complement.
ACCATCGTATATGATAAAGTTATGTAAGTGGGTTGATCTTATGTTAACTTATTTATCATTTAAGTGATGTAGCTATTTAATAATACGTTGTAACAAATGCCTTATAACCCCGTAGTTATAGTTTAACTTAAAAATATATTGAGCCCCACAGTATGCGTGTTATATTTAGTGCATTCATGGTTCCAGCAGCGGAGGGGTTCATGCCGCATTGTTACGCATTTTTCAATTCTCCCTTACAGTATGGAATTTTAGTCTTGGGAAACTCTATGGGAGTAAAATCTGTTTTCAAATGGCAAAAATAGCCATTAGGGTAATATTAGGTCTGGGACACATGGAATCATGTGGAGAACATTTTAAAACTTAACAATTATGACTGTACCCAGATTGTTCATCTATAGTTGTCTAATATTTGCTAAATAAAATGTAAACAGCTTCTTGTTAGGACTAGATGTTTATAGCCATAATGCTAGAATTAATCTTTCACTTAATATATCTTTAACAAGATTAACTATTACAGAAAAGGATAATCTTGAATTACTCACAGCTATAAATTTCTCAGCATAAAATCTTGTAATAAACTCTCTAAACAAGCATATGATGTTTCACTTAAGATTTTCAAAAAAAAATATAGATTCTTGGCTTAAAACTACATTTGTTTACTCTTTGGATAAATGTTTACAGTGTAATATGAGTGACTTAAATTTTTATTATCTAAAATAATTTTAATCTTCTTTTATTTTTTAATTATAAGACTAGTTATATTTAAAAATGTTTTAATACCATTATATTTTTGTATTGTTTTACGTAATGATCACTGTACCATGTATACAATATTGCCATGTTTACTGCTACTTTTACCATGTATACTATTTTATTGTTTGACTATTTTTTATTGTATGTTTTAAATCTAGTTTATAAATTGACTATGTCGATCGCTTGCAAATTCTGAAAGACAATAAAGACTATGTTATTATTGTCCCTGACACTACATCGAGCTTCCAGCCCGGAGCATCACCTAATTCAAACGAAACTATGTAAATGGCCTATGTCATCAGTGTAGCCTAACAGGAACACATCATGAAGTAACTGGAAGTAAAGTGAGTCGTCGTAGGAGATGTTCCATAGTTTAGGAACAAGAATCGAGCCCTATATCGCTCAGGGGGTGACAGCATTATTCAGTCTCGTACAAAAGCCGGTAGTCCTTCAGGTAATCCTGCTCAACGACCAGGAGATAGTGGGGCACCCTGAAGGTCAGTTGCAGCACCTCTAGCATGTCTACCCACCTAGCTAAGTTAGACGCGTTATTGACGTTAAGGGTAACCAGCAGCACAATAGGCGAAACCTGATGGGAAGCTGCGTCAGATCGGTTGACGGCGTCGATTACCTCCCTAATTAATTGCTGTCAACGTTGAATGTCCATTGCAAAACCTATTCTTCCGATGAGACAAACCACTGACAAGTTTGACAGCAGCGAGCAATCTTGGCTTTAGTAATCTCTCCAGAAGTTTACCCGTCATAGGAAGAATACACAGCAGACTTTACGCCAACCGTCACTCTGGATCGCCCTTACCCGTAATAAATCTAAACTCTAAAATAAATGTATTATAAATTATTGTATGGATTTACTTGCATATTAGATTTAATTCCAAAACTTTTTAAAACGTTCGCTTCTAAAATTATAAGTTTGGTTTCAAAATATTTGTCTCAATTGGTACTTTTTACGTCTTACTTTCAAAATATCTTGAATCAATGACTACTAATTTTTATTAATACACAGATTAACTTATTTTGACGTATTTGTTGTTTAACTAAGAAGAGTACTTTTTGACAAATTTTTATTCTAATTTCACAAACAATATTTTGGTTCCTAATGACAAAGTACATACTTTTGGTGTAAAATATTGTTAAATATTACAAAAAGTACTTCTGAATTATATGTTTGTACTTTCCCTATAAAAAGTGAGGTACCTGTTTTTCATTAGTGGCCATGAAGTTATATTCATATATGGATAGTATATTGATGTTAAAATGTGTATATGTGGGGTAGTGCCTCTCACCCACATATTTAGAGAAATGTACAAATACAATAACCCTTTAGGTATGTGAGTAACAAATACATAAACGTAATATATTTTAAATTATATGCAATATTAGATCGGTTTTACGTAGGCAATATTTATAAATATTTATTGTACTTGTATTGAACTATAAAAGTGGTTTGAAATTACTAAATTATACTACTAGTGTACTAAAAGTAGCTCATTTCCAAAGAGTTGTTCTGTTAGATTACTATATCTTCTGTTTGAGATCACCTTTTATTTACGTTCATAATATGAACAGGAAAAAAGATAGTCATTTAAAGTATATATGATAAAACAATATTTATTGTAAGTATTTTAAAATAACAATGAGCGCAAATAAAATGTTATAATTATGTAATTTATTATATTTTAATAAAAAATAAAACCAATTATATACTACTCGATAAATAAAGAAAGTAGGGAATAAAGAAAAATATTTAGCAATATTTAAGTTAATATTAATAATAGGCAAATTGAGAAATAATAGGTCAAATAATATATTGTTTCGTGTAAAAATTACAGACAAAGAAGCCGAAAAATTTCTTTAGTTGGTTGGTTTCCACAGCCAATTAGCTAGGTAATTATTTAGCCAACACTAACGAGGTGTTAACATAAAATTTTCTTTCCAGCTTTAACGGGTTAAGTTCTTTTCTAGCTGGAAGTTTTCTAGTTTTCCTATACACTTCTTGTTATATTACAGCAAGTGTTGGTTGGTGTTTTTTTTCCTACGATATAATAATTATTAGAATTTGTAGTTTTGTACATCTTTTAAGTGTATCAACCACAATTTATATTTGAAACAAAAATATAAAGTAAATTTAATACTTTTCCACATAAAAATCGACATTTTAGTTTTAGTTAAATGTGCCCTTATATAACTGTCTCAAAATTATAAATTTTTTAAAGATTCCTGTTTTTAAAAAAAACCTTGTTTAAAAAGTAGATGTTTTATTACGAATACCCATAAAATAAAAACTGCAAAAGTAACGAGTAATCTGAAACAAGCTGTAATAATATTTTGTTCTGTGGAAAAATTATAGACAAACAAGCCGACTTATTGTTTTGGTTGGTTGGTTTCCGCAGAAAATTAGCTGGGTAATTATTTCGCCAACACAAACGAGCTGTTAAAACACCATTTTCTTTCCAACTTTAACAGTGTAGGTTATTTCATAGCTAACAGTTTTCATATTTTCCCGGAAAAGTCTCATTATTTTATAGCAATATTTTGTTAAAACATTTGTCCAATAATGGATCAAGCATTTTTGTACAATTTTAATATTTAACATCCACAGAGTTTATGTAAAACTCAATAATTGAAAGTGTTTATTAACAGTTAAATTAACTATGTATTAATTGTTTAAAAAACTACAATTGTTATTAGTAGTTAAATGTGGCTTACTTGATTACCTAGAAATTATAAATTATTAAAATATTATTACTAAACAATGCTTGTTCTAAAATAAACCTTTTATTTCGAATAACTATAAAAAAATAGTAGTTTATTCTAGCATGCCACAATTGTGGGTATTAAATATCGATAGCTTTGAAAAGAATTTAAAAGCTAGGACTTTACCTACAAATAAATGTTATTAAAAATATATATATATGTATAAAAGTATTGAATTTTTATTTCCATGTTAAAGTTATTTTTTGTATAGCTAGTTTTATAATACCATCTTAGATTTACAAAAATGTTTCAGTATTGAAATATAAATTTCCAGAAGTCTATATTGAATTATTATTATTTTTTTTTTTTTTTTTTTGAAAAATCTACAAATAATATTTTTTCACTATAATTTACCGAACAAATGATATCCCTACTGTTATAACCCAACATATGCACTATAGCAACTCAGTATCCGAATAAATACGGTTTGTAATTAATGGTATTATATAATACATACATATATATTATGATCGTAGTATTAAACGGTAGATACTAAATTATACATACTTATTCTATTTCCTTGTTTTTATAAGGAATTTTTATAATTCCAAGTTATTATAAGGAATAACTTGGTATTCCCCTAAAATAAGTTATTAACTTTCCAAGAAATATAAGTGAAGAATAAGTTTTCAAACTGGCATTGGAATGTTAAGTGTTGAAGATGACAAAACTTGTTACGTTTACTTTTAACATAGTCTAACCAAATAATACTGGATAAAGGTTTTAATTTTCTATATGGCACCAAATTGGTTGTTCTAAAACCTTTACATTCAAATTCACATGAAGAATAGTCTTTGGAGTGTCTTTATTAAATCACCAAGATCATGCTGCTGAATCCACTAACAAGACTGAAGGATCTAAGGAGGATAGTTTGGTTATGTTGCCTAACAATGGTGAATTGGTATTCTTTCATTTGGCGTAAAATTTCAGCATTGATAATCATAGAACTGTGTTCTCACATTTATTTAAACATAGTCTAACACGGCTTGTTCCAAATAATAACCAAGCCCTCTACACTAGGAGACCTTAGACTGCTAAAACATAACCCACATACAAAAGATATTCTGGTTAGTAAACGTTCGAATTAAAATAATACAATTATTTCTTACATAATAGGAGCATTACATAAATGCAATATGCCATTTATATAATGTACTCAAAGTTCCAAATGTCATTTTAAGTACAAACTCGTGCTTACATGTTTCATCAATGTGCTGACACCATCAAAGCACTTATAAAAATCCAAATTTAAACATTTCAATACACAAATATATATGTAAAGATAAATCACGAAGGTCTACGGCTGACGTCACGGTATTGACTGAGGTAGTAGCTCTGATGTTAACCTGCAGACGAAACGTAAATACACGATTTGAATAGAAATAACATATTGGACTAAATGATGGAGGTAAGGCCTAATTTATGTATACTATGTAGTCCAGTGACTTAACAATGAGTTTTAATGAAGTATCAAATGCACCAAATTTGTACAGCTGATAAATATTCTTCAATACTAATGAGTTATTAGCGCAGCTGACTCAGACTTGTAGAGACTTAAAAATAATAACAGGTCATTGTAACCAATTGAACATTGGTTGTAGCTGATTTTATAAAATACAAATACAAAGCAAGTTGACAATTTCTTAAATCCCAAGAAATAATAGATAAACCATGTTTTTTCTAGTTTCTTATTGCGTAATAACACTGGTCATATTTCATTATAAGTTAAAAGATATTTTATAAACCACATTATTTTGTGTGAGAATATTTTATATTTATATGTTTGCAATTCGAATGTTATCGTTGTATGTTATGTATTGTACTTATGATCTACTGTCTCTTCACTGATGCTTCATAAAAAATACTTTACGTTCTTTTATCTGTTGTAATATACCAAACTTTAATAACTCCTGTTTAGAATGTTAAATGAATAACAAAGCATGTAATTTAATGTCTTGTATCAGCTCCACTTAAAAAAGGGGTTGATGCAGGAAAATATATTTCAGTTTAAGTGACACGTCATGGATACTACCCAGAGGTAGGTCAACTTATCTTGAAACCTTCCTTCTCTGAGACACTTTGATGGTTTTTTACTAACGTAGCAGTCCGTCTCTGGAGTACTCCATCCAGAGGAGTTAGTTAATGTCATCCTTCCTGATAGATACTACCCAGAGGTAAGTCAACTTATCTTGAAACCTTTCTTCTCTGACAATTTGACTTTGATGGTGATTTACTAACGTAGCCGTCCGTCCCTGGTGTACTCCATCCAGAGGAGTTAGTTAATGTCATTCTTCCTGATAGATACTACCCAGAGGTAGGTCAACTTATCTTGAAACCTTTCTTCTCTGAGACACTTTGACTTTGATGGTGATTTACTAACGTAGCCATCCCTGGAGTACTCCATCTAGAGGAGTAAGTTAATGTCATCCTTCCTGATGGTTACTACCCAGAGGTAAGTCAACTTATCTTGAAACCTTCCTTCTCTAAGACACTTTGACTTTGATGGTGATTTACTAACGTAGCCATCCCTGGTGTACTCCATCCAGAGGAGTAAGTGAATGTCATCCTTCCTGATGGATACTACCCAGAGGTAGGTCAACTTATCTTGAAACCTTCCTTCTCTGAGACACTTTGATGGTTTTTTACTAACGTAGCTATCCGTCTCTGGAGTACTCCATCCAGAGGAGTTAGTTAATGTCATCCTTCCTGATAGATACTACCCAGAGGTAGGTCAACTTATCTTGAAACCTTTCTTCTCTGAGACACTTTGACTTTGATGGTGATTTACTAACGTAGCCATCCCTGGAGTACTCCATCTAGAGGAGTAAGTTAATGTCATCCTTCCTGATGGTTACTACCCAGAGGTAAGTCAACTTATCTTGTAACCTTTCTTCTCTAAGACACTTTGACCTTTGATGGTGATTTACTAACGTAGCCGTCCGTCCCTAGTGTAGTCCATCCAGAGGAGTTAGTTAATGTCATTCTTCCTGATAGATACTACCCAGAGGTAGGTCAACTTATCTTGAAACCTTTCTTCTCTGACACTTTGACTTTGATGATGATTTATTACGTAGCCGTCCGTCCCTGGTGTACTACATCCAGAGGAGTTAGTTAATGTCATTCTTCCTGATAGATACTACCCAGAAGTAGGTCAACTTATCTTGAAACCTTTCTTCTCTGAGACACTTTGACTTTGATGGTGATTTACTGACGTAGCCATCCCTGGAGTACTCCATCCAGAGGAGTAAGTGAATGTCATCCTTCCTGATAGGCACAGTTCAATTTTAGCCGTATAATATTTATTCATATTTTTTAAGAAAACGGAACATTTATTTACAGTTTTAAATTTATGTTAAAATCATAACTATTTAATAATTAGCAGTCAAAAGTGTAAGAGTATTTTTCCACGTAATATTATAGTAAAATAGATCAGAACAGTTTAAAGAAATTGTTTGAAGAAACATACTTTTAGAATTAGTAAATTATACTTATCGTATTTTTTTATATAAAAACAATCCTCATTTAAATTGTTTTACATAAGGCTTATTTTTTCATAAACTTATAATATTAACCAAATAAACAATTTCTGACAAAAAAAACTTGAAAATCTACCTTTTTTAGCACCTACAAGTTTTCCTTTCCTTTTTTTATTGTTGAAATAAATTATATCTGTTTAAGCCATTATTTGTAAAGAAAGCTATTTTTTCACCTATAATATGATATAAAAGGAATTTCCATCAAACATAAGATGAACTAATTCTATTGTTACTATATTAAGAATAAACCCGTAATTATTTCAATAAAAATACGTAGTTCAGCTTCTTATATTTATTTTGAAGCAGTGAACATACAAACGGAATGATAAGGTATCATGATATTAAAATAATACTGTTATTTTATGAAATAAACAAACTATAAAATCAGTATTATAACAAATATCGTAAATTACTTTACCATCATAGGCTATTTGCAATTATGCTGTTCTAAATCTAAATTGTCACTAAGGAAAGTATACAGCTTTTTTTTATATATTATTATACAGCTATTCCATACATTCACCAATCTTCCAACCGAATCCACCATAGCTTAGCGTCACCAAATAACATACTGATTGGAATCCTTTGCGTCTGGCAGTATCCTGACCACCAAAATATGTGAAATCATATCGAAATTATACTCGTTTAGTTTTTATTTTAAACAAGTACGTAACATATTTTTATGATAATTAATACTTCTACAACCAAAAATATTAAATGTAGAAGTATTGACGTTACAGAAATATGAAAATCATCATTTTTACAATAATGACTTCTAATTAATAGTTATTTATTACCTCCCCAAGACGGTACCTAACTTAATTATTAATAATATTAAATTATCGATGATATATTCGTGACTCATGTTAGAAGTTCAGAAGAACGTATGCTCAGGTGTCAAGTTGGTGAATGTCTCTAACGGATGGAAAAGTTATACTATACGTGAACTTCATACTATCGTACTATAAAATACGGTTCAGAGTCAAAGTCAAGTCAAATAATTCTTTATTTCAATTGACAGTATATACAAAACTGCATGAAATGGGTCATAACTATGTAAAATTTATAATGCTAAATAAAATCTTATATGTCTAGGTAATGAAAGAATAAATATCTACTTTGCAAGAAATTCCTCCACGCTATATACACATTTCTCTAGGAGGAGCAGCTTTACTTTTTTCAAGAATAAAGAAACACTTGTTAAATCTGAAATATAGTTGGGAAGAGCATTAAACATTTTGTATTGCTGTGTATTTTAAATGATTTTCAAATAAAGATGTCCTGTGCTTGGGGATAGAAAAATTGTTTTTATTCCTAGCGTTGTAGTCATGGTTTGTACAAAAAAATGTCTATTTTTAAATGCAAAATTTAAACAGTTCAAAATGTATAGTGATGGAAAAGTAAGAATATTATTTTGTTTAAAGAGTGGCTTACAAGAAAAATGTGGATATTTCCTAAACATAGCCCTTAATGCCCTTTTTTGTAATCTAAATACAAGCTTAGTTCTGCCACCTTCGCTTCCCCAAATAGCCACTCCATAACTTAAATGGGGATAAATCAACCCATAATAAGCTATCAAAAGAAGAGACAAGTCACCAAAGGAAGAGAGTTTTTTTTTTAAACAAAGATTCCTGAACTGACTTTTTTGCAAACATGATCTACATGCTCGTGAAAATTCAAATTTCTATCCATTATTAAGCCCAAGTACTTAGTTGAGTTTGAGGGTTGTGAAACAAAATTGTCAAAATTTAGTGAAACAGAATTTTGATCACCAGGATCTTGACCTTTCAATCAATAAACTGGGTCTTTGTCATGTTTAAAGATAGATGGTTCATGTGAAACCAGTTCAACAATCTTTGTGTTTCCTCTACAACTTTATTCGGTTAGGTGCCGAAACCAAAATGGAGGTATCGTCAGTAAATAAGGACACACGTGACGACCCCACACTCGAAGGCAAATCGTTGACATACAACAAGAAAAGAAGAGGATCAAGGACGGATCCTTGAGGAACTCCCACGCTCCTAACAAATGTGACAATATAGTTACTGTATTAAATAAAGGGTTCCTGTTTATTAGAATAAATATCCAATAATAGTTACACACTTAATTATTAGTTGTAAATAGACGTATAATATAAGTTTTCGGGTAAGTATAGTAGACAAACCTGAGTTTATACTTATAGTTTTGCAGATTTTATCAACACTCACTTTAATTTGACCCTATATAAAGTACACTTGTTAAACAGTTTTGCCATTAAATATACATAACAATTGTTAAAACCATTAAACCAACTTTGAAATGCACTTCTAAAAACAAATGTCTACATTAATAATATAGTGAAAAATGTTTTTGAAAGTTCACAAGATCTCATTGGCCCATTATATACTTGTTAATATCCTGACTTACCTAAAACATTTGACAGTATAAGAAATCTGAAAAACCTCCCTTTTCTATTTCTAAGGACTAGAATAATATTATCTATCAATATTATTTTAACAAAACTAATTTTCCGAAATAATTTTTTGAGTCACTTTTTATTCTCTTATAATAAAATAATAAGTTATAATACTGTTTTAAGATATTGAAAAACTTAAATAAGTTGTATGATATCTTTTTCCCTTGAGAAAGCATTTCTCTCATATTTACTTTTCGAAATGCTTTTAATATACAGTGACCTTTGTATTATATTCAAAAGTACTTGTATATATTGGATCCCTATGTTTAGTGTTTATTTACATAAGTATCTATTTTCCTAACCAAAGCAATTTTCCTAACCAAAAACTGATGCAAAATTGACTTCTTATCTTGTAATAATAATTCCATGTAACTGATACTTTTATATTTTTCTTAGTAAATATTAGTAATATGTAACCTAGTTATCTCAATACTGTTTATAATTTATCATTTAAATAACTGATATTGGTCAAACAACTGTACACTATAACAACTACTGCAGTATCAAAATAAATTATCTCTTAGTTTGGTGATAGTATTTAGCAATGACTTAAACTGTTAAAGATTTTAAAGCTGAAAATGAAGAAAAATTCTCAGAGCAGCCAACCCTTTAAAACACAGCTTATGGTAAGTGACCTTGAGTAAAGTTTACATACTGAACTTGAAAAAACCTCTTTTTTAAATTAATTAAATCATCGCAAAAAATGTACTCTATTAAAAGTAAATCCATAGTAGTATTATATAGTTAATAAAAAAAATACAAAACGAAACATGGCTAGTAACTAATAAGATATTTTTAAAGTTTATTTATGTGGTAGCTGTTTCTATATATTTTACCCAAAAACCCAAAAACACCCCTAGGACAGTCAATCTTCTCATAAAATAATAAAAAATTGTTGCAGTTATGTATTTTTGGCTAAAGTAGACCACTACCAATAGATATAGTAGAAGTCTACTAACACAAACATACCAAGTTACCATTGATGTTCATTTGGTAAGGAAATAAAGGGTTAAATAAGTATTACAATATTTAATAAATAATACTTGGTTTAGTCAAAGTAGGAAGAAATATATCTTATATTAATCTAGATTGAATTAATGTTGTCATTAAATCAATAGACTAGAAATTTATTAAAGTTTGTTTGTGAGTTTAAAGTTCACTCAATCCTCAGGTTGATTTATTGCATTATACAGAGCCAATTAAAGTTTACTCACTATATTTTTGTTTGAAAGAAAAACCATGATTTTCTACATAAGAAAATATTTGATAGAACAGGATACTACTTATGTCAAAACAAGTAGGTACATTTTATATCAACAGTTACTTTTTAATTTAAGTTCATTAAAATTAAATAAGAACTTGTACTAGATAAAAAGTCATCAAGTTAAAGAGTGTCTCTGACTTTTTAACTTCACGAATAATAATAGTATTTAAATAATATTGTTATATTTTTACTAATACAATGTACTGATGTCATCCTGACTTTTTTTAAATTTAATGTAGTCAGATTGTTTTGCTTAAATGTGATAAACAGATTTTGTTTTATAGATGCACTAAATTGACACGTTGTCTTAGTAACATTCCATTAACATATTAAAATATATTTAAAACATTATTGTATAGTGTTTCCTATTATTATGACATTTTTCAAAGTCTATACTAACTAGTTCTGTCGATGGATGGATCAGGGCAAATATCAGGATCTAAATACAAATTACTATATCATCAAGTCAAATGGATCTTTGATGATTTGGCTTGATGATACATTTGGGCTGTTTGTTTAGTTATTGATTGATGCTTGATTGATTATGGCTTGTATGACACAAATATAATTGTAGCTATACACAGAAAATCTATTAACATAAAATAAAGTAGTAGTACCAAAAATATGAGTCTAAATACAATTAATTTCTAAATTATAGGAATGGACTTGATTCTTAGTAGAATTCAATACTCAAGTAGGATTTTAGGAACTTTGACAAAATGTATTTAATAAAATAATAAAACGTAAAAATAAGATATATTAGACATTTTTCCATCTTTGTACAATAAAACAGAGTTACTTTAGTGTAAAACGTTCGCTAGTTAAAAAGAATTTTATACAGTTTCAAAATGTATGCTCTACGCGATGACTTGTATTTATTTTCTATCTAGTAAAAACATATAATGGAACGTTAATTAGTAATTTAAGTCAATTAAGTAAGTAAAATTAACAACAAATTGCAATCTTAAAACCAGTTCCTTATGATGAATAGTGCTGTAATGCAGAATGAAATTTATTACATTAAGATACTGATCTATTTTATTTAGATATACCATAAGTTAACATAAAACTCTCCAGTTTAAATTATTGTACAATTATAATTAATTTACAGAAATCGTTTGATCACATTCTAGTAGATGTTTCGTTAATTTTTCTTGTGAAAATTTATTGCCAAGATAATTACCAAAGTTTTTTCTCTTTTAAAATTACCTGCTATTTATTACGAATAAGATCTTAAACCTATGGGGAGATGAATTTAATCAGCCCATCACGTTTAACTTAAATTTTTTAATTGTGATAATAGGTTATACGGTTTTTATAATAATGCGTTATATATAATTTTTTCTTGAAGCACGTAATTAACGTAATATTTATTATATAGCGTTTTGAACAATATCAACAACCTTGAGTCATACTGGAAAGTACCACAAACCACATACCACAATAGCGTTGTCCTATTATGTAATATGTAATATTACAATATTACAATAAATGAGATGTATAGAGCCTATGGTGAAGCTTGCGGGTATGATTTTTATTTATAAACATCGAAAAATTCGTAAAAATGAGGGGTGCTTAACATTTAGTATGATAAGGGAACCTGACGATCTAATAAATTCATGTTTTATTTAGGGCTTATCCAAATATACCAGTAATAATTTATTACTATGTCATTTTTTATTATAATAAAAATGTTGTGGGGTTTGTATGAATAAATATATTTTACTGAATCCCTTAATAATAGTGGATCAAAAATGGCATACATCAGCTCATTTAGCTTGTGCTGGGATTAGCGTAAAATAAATAAAATATATTGTAACTTTTGCTAGTATCATAAAACCAATGTAAAATAATATGTTGTAGGTAGTTCCACAATTGTTATTCAAGGAGTAACTCAATATACTCGTAAAACAAAGAAATTAAAGAACTCGTTTTAAATTGGCTATATTTAAATCCTTGTTAACCAGCATTTTCTTTACATTGAATAATAATATGTATTTTTATTCTTAAAATAGTATTAACTAATATATGAAAGTTTTCAATTGACTTAAAACACTTCATTTTAGTTGACATAATATCTAATTTCATTACCCACACACCTCCACATACCTCACACAAATATAAACGAATCTAACCAACAAAATACTTTAGGCAATCGGAGTGTTCAAACGAGTAAAGTTTATTCGTGAATAATATCAATGATTATTATTAGTATTCAAACACAAAACATAGCTAATCTATATAAGTTTAAATAATTAATACGTTAGTATAACGCGCCGTAAAGAAGAGGTAGGCAATGTAAATGTGCCAATATTTTATGCTGACGATGAAACCATAAATTGGGATTCTGAAGGAAGCCTCAATCTTAATTTCTATACAGATTGCTGGGTGGTCGAACCTTTCTTCTACACACAACTTTGAAGGGGCTCTTTGTTATATACTGACAACCATTTAGCCTTAATAGACTAAATTGTGCATACCCGTAACTTTAGCGTGGGGGTGGTATATATATATATATATATATATCTATATCCAGATTTGTTAATTTTCCTCTTAACTTGTTCAATTTAACTGTACTGCATTTTATTTATTTTCCATATTAGGAGGTATTTATTTTTTTAACGATTATAACTTTAATAACTATCCAGCTGTTCATATATATATATATATATATATATATATATATATATATATATATATATGATCTAACCTTATATTTTGTGTGTTTTCTAACTAACTGGACTTTTATAAAATTACTTCACTAAAAAATATGAGCTGGGATAGCTTTCAATCTATGTTCTTATTATTATTGAAATATTGTTATGTTTTCTAAGCTAGAAAGAAAATACATTCTATCACATCGCATTAAAATACTTGAAACTTGTAATCTTGAATATCCTGCTTGTGACTGGTTCACTTACGTACTCTTCTGTGACACTAAGAACTGTAAACTGGTAGAAAGCTCAAATCAATTCGTTTAGTCATGGTAATATTTAACGGTTAGTAAGTAAACATAAAACTTATTTACTACTAACTCTGACCTTTACTAGCTAGGATATATATTTGTTCTGTCACAATTTATAACAATCTACTTTGAGCTAGAACATACAGTATACCAGTGGACAAATAAACAATTTATAACATGTGAACGATTTTAATGACAATTAGGAACTGCAAATTATATTGCGGATTTCATAAAAAGCTATGGTTAGGTAAAAGAAAGAGCTTATTACATGGCTTTGGATTACAAAATAATATTAAGAGTTTTTCCGAACCGGTGGTCCGGGGTACAAGGAGTCCTAGGACTATATAAGGTCTACCAGGAAGATCTAGACAAATAATATTACAACACTCGACTTTAATATGAAATAAGAAGACGGTATAGGTTTCACTCTTTATTTCGTTTCATGTTATTTCTGTGGACTAGGGTTAGAGAAAGTTACCTCATATTAGAATAAATTATAATGTATTTCATGACTGATAAAGGTCTTAGTAATAATAAACATTGAAACACTGTAAAAATATTGGTATGACATTGCTATCAAAGTTTATTCCCATAAGATTAAGTAAGTCACGTCGCAAGGTAACGGCGTCAAGCAAGTTTGGAAGTGGCTGTTACTTGGATAGGTGATCGTCTGAGCGATACTCTCCTTGCACGCAGCCAGCCTGCCCGGTAACTGGTGGTGGTTCGGAAAGTCACCCGTAAGCCGTTGGTCCACAGCGTAAATCTTAGAGAGGCTTCTTGTCCCTCATTTTGTCCAGTAACACAAGGCACACTTTAATTAACTTTAATTATTTAAAGCTTATTTGCATCCAAATTACTTCTTTACTGCAAAATATTGAAATAATTGCTAGTGATCTACAATATTAAATGCGAGACTGAGGGCATTAGAATACCAATACAGCCTTTTATTTTGTTAAATATATTTTAAAAGCTTACTGTATGGACCAGTTTTTCATAGTGCACTAAATTAACTTACTATATAATGTTTTCTTTATAAAACATATTAACATTTGAAAATAATTACATAGTGCAAGTTATTTTTTAATTTAAAAATAAAAAGCATATCATGGTTTTTCGAAAATGTTTTAAAGTTTCTGGTAATATTCAAGTTAATAGGTTGTGAAGCACTACTCTATAGAGCAATGAGTCCTTTTAATTTTTTCATCAATTTCTTAATTGTTATTGTGAGCTTACTGTACGTGCCACATTGAACTATCATTTTACGGAAACAATGCTCAAGTGACATTATAATCAAACTATTCAGCCATTGGGTTTTCAAATCTCCTAAAGTTATATTAGGCATACACTTTTTTCAGAACCTGTAATTAGAGTAGCCCACCAATATTTTATTTTTATTTTAAAGTTACATTTTCGTATAGAATCTTCTATATTAAAATCTTATACGATTTTGGTTGAATATTGTTCATTGTCTATTAACATGAACAGGAAATAAATAAATATAAAACCATTGGTTTAACACCTTATAATTATTGTTTCCATGTTTTTTACTGTGCTTTACCTTAGTATTAACGTGTGGAAAGTGTGATATAATTATAACATAACTATTGTAGTTTAAATTGTTGTTTAAAATACACCAGCTCAATAATTCTTGTTAACTAGATAAATATTCAATTCTAAATAATTATAAGAAATACCAAAAGGTCTAATGACCAGTATTTAAAATAAAAAAATATCAAACATGTTTAGTGTTGGAAAGTTAAACTATTCAAATATTAATATCAACAATAATATATGTCGTAAAAATGTATAAGTCCGATAATAACTTTCATTGAAATAAAGTAACTATGAACTGTTTACTTCTTATTATAGTATCTGAAAAAGATACCGTGCTTCCTATTGTGACTTAGAAAAATATTTCTGTGATTTCCAGTTCCGTTAAAATACATATAACTTTTTTTTCAGTTCTCAAACATTTATTTAAAATGAATCATTTCTATCAGACATTTTTATTTAAAGAAAACTTTTATAGCGAAATGAAATAGACAACTATTCACTGAATTATTAATAGGTAATGCTGTGATTATTTATATAGTTTCTAATAATGATTTAACGGACACAGGCTAATTTAAATGGGCTACATATATTTATTACACTACAGTAGTTAAATAAAAACAACCATATAAACCACTAAATAATTGTTTTCCGCATACTTAAGTAAAAATTCTAAACCATAATAAAACATATCGGACGCAGTCTGGAAACGTAATAAAGGTGGACCCGTAGGTAAAAATTAACTCAACTTATTTTATAGCAAGAATGGGAAAGACTCATTGTTTGGAAAAGGCTGGCAGTAGCAAATGTTTTTAGGACTGCAGGCATATCGGGCCCTCCACCCGTCCCCTGCCTATCACCACTCAGTGAGTTCAAGGCCGTACCTTCGCCGCGCGGTCTGTACTTGGTTGAACTTGCCTGACCAAAAAGTAAAAAAATCTTTGCTGCTAAAACATATCATGTCAAGATTTTTTAATAAATTAAAATGAAGTTCTGATGTAAACGATTGTAAAAATTATTTCGTACTACTCGAATATATTTAGTTGATACTGTTAAAATTTTAGTTTCTTCCTTTAAAAAAATATATGCCATACGTATACATTAAAATTAGTTTTATTCGTTAAACAGCTGTTAGTACGGGACCATGCTCTTTACGGCCGGGCCGTCCATGTTATTCTTAAGGGAAAATTTAGATTTTTAATTCCCCATAGTAACCCCTGTTTATTTGAAGTTTTAATTTTTTAATTCCAGGCTGCCTGAGATCGCTCTTGCGCTGTCGATTAGTTTACTTTCGTGGCCTTTGGCTCGAACTCTAGTCTTTTCGTGGTTTCAGCTCTCGGTTTGTCAGGTTGTCCTGACTGTTTGCCTTATCTAATTCAGCCACTCGTACCAGAAGCTGTCTGGCTAATTGTCTCTAAACTCCAGGGTCTTTGAGTGACCTCCACTTGTCGTTTGACCCTCAGCCTGCCACCCCACTGGATTTCTGCCAATCTATGGTGCTAGCATGGCCTGGGAACCATGTTATAGCTCCAATTTTTTCCTCCACTTCCCTCGTTCCAGCTTGTGTTAGTCTTTAGTCCTGCGTTCCTTTTTATACCCGGCGGCTGAGCTGGAGGTAGTAAATTGAAGAAAAAATAAAAAAAAAGTTGTGAGAACCCGTTGAATGAGTTGCGTAAGAAAGGTGTCCCTTTTTTGTGGGGCGAAGCTCAGCAGATTTAATGTGATGCTCTAAAGGAGGATATCATGCAAAATACTGTCCTGCAAAAGTATATGCCTGATTTCATTACAGAATTTATACTTCAGACTGAAGCTTTCTCCTCCGCCATTGCTGCTGTTCTTTCTCAGGACTTTGATGGGGTCCGGCAGCCCATTGTTTTTTCTTCAAGGACGTTGTCTCGCCAGGAAAAGAAAGCTTCTTCCATCTATGAATTAGAGTGTCTGGCTATAATCTTTGTAACGGACAAGTTCCGGTGTTTCCTGGAACATGCTGAGTTCTTGCTGTAAATTGACAATCAGGCACTATCTTGGCTTTTTTACCATCTCAGACAGCTAGGAAACATTTGTCACTGGGTAGTCAACATTTCTGCTTTTAAGTTCCGAGTCCAACATCTTAGGGGTACCCAGAATGTGATCGAGGATGCTCTTTCACACGTATATCATGAGCTCAGTGATCCACGTACTGAGGCTTTCGCTCAGTGTGGTGCTATTATTGTGGATTTATTTTCATGCTTTTGACGACCTACTGTCCCATCAGCAAAAAGGTCCTGAGCTGTCAGTAATCTTAGGTGAGCTTCTAGAGGAAGGTGCCCACCCTCCTTATTTTTTGTCCAAAGAATTACTCTGTTGCCATCCTCGATAGAGGGGTGAACCCCGTGAAGTGCTATTTAGTCATCTAGTACCGATGGTCTTACAATTTTATCACTCTTCTCTTGTGGGTGGTCATCTTAATATTCATAAGACTATCTCTAAGATTCGTAGGTATTTCATCGGGAAGGGCTTGGACGAAGATGTTGCTGGCAGAGTACGGGCTCCTTACCTGTGCTCTCTCAACAAGCGTAGTCAAAATACTAAGTTAGGTTTGTTATTTTCTGAGGTGGCCGAGCGTCCTATTACGAAAGGTTCTTAGACTAAGTGGGTCCTTTTCCTCCAAGCAAGTCAGGTTACTCCTACCAACTTGTTTGTGTGGATACTTTCTTGAAGTTTGTTTGGCTTTTCCCACTTTAAAGTGCTACGGCTAAGCTCACCATCCGTGCCCTCCAGTCCCAACACTTCCAGCATTTTGGTGTGCCTTCTACTCTTTTTTCCGATAACGGTAGCCAGTTTAATTCACACGAGTCTCGTAAACTATTTTGGCAATAGTATCAGGCATGTGACAACCTCTCCTTATTACCCACAGCCTTCTCATGCCGAGTGTTTCAACCACAATTTTCGGTCTGCCCTTATTACTTTTATATGCTGAGAAGCAGAACACCAGGGATGAGAGTATTTCTTGGCTCCAGCTTGCTTTCAATTCTTCCAAGCATGAGAGTCACAAGGCCACTCCCTTCAAAATTAACATGGCTACCCTCCTAACAACCTTTGTCCAACCTTTGTGTGGAGGCTAGAGGATTTTTTAACTACGCCAGGTTCCACTGACGTAGTTTCCATGCCAGCCGAGCTGGCGAGTTCAGCCGCGAAACGAAGAGCTGCAAATTTGTGCTATCGGTGGTCTGGTCCCCACCGCATCGAAAGGTTTTTGTCACCTGTGATTGCTCTACTGGTTGATCCCCAGTCAGGCAGGGTGTTCAGAAAAGCCTCTGTGTCCCAGGTTAAGGCTTTCCGGGGAACGTTTGATCCAGGAGTTGATATTCCTGGGGGTTTCTTGGGGGCAAATAAATTGATCACCTCTGTGCTCCGGGTTTCTGTTCTAAGAGAGTCTCCTTCTCTCTCCTCTTGTCGGGCCCGAAAGTCAGGGTAGTTCGCTCCCTGTACGAGGGGTTTCCCAGTCTTGGTTTCTCTTTGGCGTCCTTGGAACCCCTATCTTTGTAGGTCTCTTCTTCTTCTTCTGGTTGGTTCCCTGAGGTACCGAGTTTACTCCCATGCCTGGGTGTGTTGAGGTTTTGCAGATGGAGGTTGTACCGGGTCTTTTGACCAGTACATGTTTGGTTATTTTACGTTGTGGTTTGACAGACTCCTTGACATCACTCTTGCGCTGTCAATTAGTATATGATCGTGGCCGTTGGCTCAGACTCTGGTCTTTCCATGGTTCCAGCTCTCAGTATGTTGGTTTGTCCTGCTGTTTGAGTCTCGAAACTCCAGGATCCTTGAGTGGGACGTTTGACACTCAGCCTGCCACCCGGCTAAATATCTGCCAATCTACGGTGCTAGCGTGGCCTGGGGACCATGTTATAATGCCAATTTCCACCTCCACTTCTCTGGTTCCAACTTATGGGAGTCTTCATTCCTCAGGTTAGTGCGTTCCGTTTCATTCCTGGTGGCTGAGCTGGAAGTGGTAAATTAAAGAAAAAAAAATATATAAATATATTGTGAGGACCAATTTAACAATATGCATAGGCCTATGAACTGCCTATGAACTTAAACTTGTTATATTCAACACAGCCAAATTATGCTTATATAGGTATATTTTTTAAGAGTGAATATCTGTTCATATTGCTAGTTATTTATTAATTTTTTAAAGGTTTATTTTTCTTGTTATTATTAATGTTTAAAGTTAATTTGAGTTTCTTTTTATTTTTATTTATTTTGATATTGTGGCCTTCTGCCAAAAATAATTTATTTCTGTTTTATAATATATAGTTTTTGCTCAGCTGCCGAGTTATAATTTAGCCCTCCAACTGCAACCCGTGATCCTATCACCTGTCTAATTTTGAGCCATCCCCCCAGTACGGGTCATCCCCCTACCAAGGACTTCCAGTTTTGGTGGGGGATGGGTCTCATTTCATTATTATATTACGAATGTTTCTTGACTTTGTTTTTTTATAATACAACATTTGTATTATACTTAGAATAAACAAAAATTGAAAACAATTAATTGATACCTTTTATTAAAACGAGTTGTATGGTAACAATATTTACTAAGTTGACAGTTAACTAAAATTCTTCATTCATTAGTGTCATACCGTAATATGAATCAATTAATGTCAGCAATTAAAT
>JAQJVL010006556.1:0-28456 GCA_035578905.1 Stictocephala bisonia | reverse complement strand
CAGGGGGGGTCAGTACCACTGTGCGTGTATGGGCGGGCGGGTGGGTCAGTACCACTGTACGTGTATGGGCGGGCGGGTGGGTCAGTACCACTGTACGTGTATGGGCGGGCAGGTGGGTCAGTACCTCTGTGCGTGTATGGGTGGGCGGGTGTGTCAGTACCACTGTACAGTACGTGTATGGGTGGGTAATCCAAGTTGAATTAAGTACATGTAATGTTACGGACATGTCTGGGAGGGAGGGTTGGTTGGTCTGTAACATTGGACATATCTGTGAGGGAGGGTGGGTCAGTAGCACTGGACGTGTCTGGGAGGGAGGGTGGGTCTGTAGCACTGGACATGTCTGGGAGGGAGGGTGGGTCTGTAGCACTGGACATGTCTGGGAGGGAGGGTGGGTCTATAGCACTAGACATGTCCTTTCTGTAGCACCGGACATGTCTGGGAGGGAGGGTGGGTCTGTAGCACTGGACATGTCTGGGAGGGGGGGGTGGGTCTGTAGCACTGGACATGTCCTTTCTGTAGCACCGGACATGTCTGGGAGGGAGGGTGGGTCTGTAGCACTGGACATGTCTGGGAAGGCGGGTGGGTTCGTATTAGTGAGTTGAGAATTAGAATACGAATAAATGTATTCTTTCTTTAGTCGGTACTGTATTGGCAGGTGAGTGGGTCATAACCACGGTAATGTATTGGCAGGTGAGTGGGTCAATACCACGGTACTGTATTGGCAGGTGAGTGGGTCAATACCACGGTAATGTATTGGCAGGTGAGTGGGTCAATACCACGGTACTGTATTGGCAGGTGAGTGGGTCAATATTAGAAATTGAATTATTACCCCACTGTGTATGTGTATTATCATATTACAGTGGGTCACTGTATACCATTACCACTGTCCGTTTTTGGGTAGGTGCGAGGGCCATTACCGTTTTCCGTGTGTGGGTGGGCGGGAGAGCCATTACCACTGTCCGTTTTGGGTGGGTGGGAGGGCCATTACCACTGTCCGTGTATTGTGGTGGCTGGGAGGGCCATTATCACTGTCTATGTATGGGTGGGTGGGAGGGCCATTACCACTGTCCGTTTTTGGGTGGGTGGGAGGGCCATTACCACTGTCCGTGTATGGGTGGGTGGGAGGGCATTGCCACTGTCTATGTATGGGTGGGTGGGAGGGCCATAACCACTGTCCGTGTATGGGTGGCCGGGAGGGCCATTACCACTGTCCGAAGTACACAAAACCTGGTAAACAATATGCTTGGAAGACATATAGTCATTCATACTAATGAAAACTATAAACTGTATGATTGTAATTTATCAAATTGAAACAAATCCAGATAAAATTGTAACAAATCAAATAAAGCATTGTGCCAACGTTAAGGCTGCACATTAACTGCTTGACCACCCCTCCAGCACCATATTTTTCTAAGGTATATTTGTCCTTACTTTGTAGTAACCTGTGTGCCTCGGTGCTCAGAGGTACTATATTTGTCCATACTTTGTAGTCACCTGTGCGCCTCGGTGCTCAGAGGTACTATATTTGTCCATACTTTGTAGTAACCTGTGTGCCTCGGTGCTCAGAGGTACTATATTTGTCCTTACTTTGTAGTAACCTGTGTGCCTCAGTGCTCAGAGGTACTTTATTTGTCCATACTTTGTAGTAACCTGTGTGCCTCAGTGCTCAGAGGTACTATATTTGTCCATACTTTGTAGTAACCTGTGTGTCTCAGTGCTCAGAGGTACTTTATTTGTCCATACTTTGTAGTAACCTGTGTGCCTCGGTGCTCAGAGGTACTATATTTGTCCATACTTTGTAGTAACCTGTGTGCCTCGGTGCTCAGAGGTACTTTATTTGTCCATACTTTGTAGTAACCTGTGTGCCTCTGTGCTCAGAGGTACTATATTTGCAGGCATAAAGATTTGTTGTCATAACATTTTGAGGACACTGAAAGTGGGATTACCTCTTGATTGTGTGACTAAACTGACACTCTGCTAGTTTAGTTCATTCATAATTTATCTTGTTGGTGTCGTTGTCCAGTGCAAGATCAAGGTGTAGGACAAGTGAGAGCCCACAAAAAAAATATTTTTCTCTAATATTTTAATTAGGAGCAATCAGGTAATAAATAACCTTTTATTAACTCTTTAAGTGCCTATGCGAAAAGTGCTGGGCCATTTTTGTAAAAAATGTAAGGTTCTAGGTAAATTAATGTAACATGTACGGTTTTTGTAATTTTTATTTAATTGTAGTAAAATAAGTGGTCTTCATAAATATATGACATCTTATTCTTAAAGTTTTATTTGTAAAATATAAAAGCGTATGAACGAGAATAATGTTTATTTTTCTTGCAACTTCGAAGTTGCATAGTTTATTTAGGAATTGTTTGTAGAATTTTGCTTTTGATACCATTTTATAGAATATTTAAAAGTGAAACATTTCATATATTATTTGATTTGTCACACACACAAAATTTAGTTTAACAAAAAAAAATATATAACTAAAGTATTACACAATTTTGTTACCATAAACCAAGTCAGTGTTTCTAAAAAATAATGTTTGGGCCAATTATTTATTGTCGTGTTCCTCTTCGAGATATAGAATATAAATATAGAGCTCATAACGCTTTGGTGGCACTGATGTATTCCCGCCGGCTTGCTATGTTTCGCGCTGGCCGATGATGTTCCCACTATTTCCGGGTCTGTTACTGATCGGCTGAGTGAAGGAGACGCAATCCAATAGCAAAACTGAGAACAGCGATTATCGTAGATTCAACTTGTATTACTCCGGTGGCTATTGAATAAAAAATAGAGATGCCCTATTAGATATATGAAGCATCGCTCACAGCAACGACAGCACTTTTTGCACTCGTAAGGCGCGTCACTCGCAGCGACTCAGCACTAAAAGGAGTAAACAATACAAGGTAAAAACTTCTCTCAAGTAATTTTCCCCTCATCTTTCTGCTTTTTTCTGACAATCCTTACACATTTAACATCACTCCCTTTTATTCAGGTTTCAATTTTAGCTTCTTTGCAGGTTTATTTACAATGTTTTGCTTCTATTTTTAGACTGATGCCATTTTTAACTATCTCAATTATTAGTTATTTACAAGACTAATCACCATGAGATTGTCACCGCAGTCCCTTCAGTAATTACGTTTCACTGTTCCTCCTTCAATACTAATATCAAATTATTAAAAAAAAAGTTAAAGTTAAAGATTGTCTTATTTTACCAGGCGAAGTTAGGGCTAAGGAGCCCTCTCTAACACTTAACCTGGGGACCAATGGCTTTACGTAACTTCCGAACCACGGGAGCGGCAGGGCAAAATCTATTAGTGGTCACATCGGGAAACAAACCCGGACCGGCAGCGTGGCAAGCCAGCGCCTTAGCCCCTTATCTACGGCCGCTCCTGTAGATAAGGGGCTATCCAATATAATTATTAGTGTCTTTAATAGCCTTTTTGTTAAGAAATTTAAAATTAGAAAAAGAGAAGAAGTAAAATATTAATCAACTATTTAATAATTTTTTTAGGTTACAGTAAAAGCACATGTAAAAGTATATACCTCATGGATCTGGAGAAAATCAATTACGAATTGATAGAAAGCGTGCTCCTCTGGATTGTGGAAGGTGACCATAGCTATCCTAAGGAAGGGTCTATACTGGTAAGTGTCATTATGTTCATTACTAACCAAATCCATGCATCAGATTTTTTTTAAACCAGATCTGAAACATCTGAGTGTTTTGTTTCAAAAAGTGCTAGCAGTGAGAATATTCCACTAGTAACTTTCGTTACTGATACTTACCAAAATAAAAACAAATCACTGCTATTCATGATTCACATCTCGATATTTGTCTTAATTAGACAATTGTAAGAAATAATGTTGTTTACTTGTTTCTCTCTCGTCAAATCAATAAAAGCATGAGTTCAGTATTATTTTTGTATGACTATAAGTAATTAATATTCTGATTTAAAAAAATCATTTATTCAGATTTCAGTTTTAAACAAATCTAGTAGAAACACAGCACCTGGATTTTGTGATACAGTCTCCACCTGGATCTTGTCTTAAAATGAACAGTGCTGCCTCGAGACTACTCTACTGCTTAATATTGAAAAATAAATTTTGAATGGCTTTTTGTAGGGAGAGATGCCCAATTAAAACACAGTTCCCATAACTTGCTTAGATGAATCCATTATTGTTTTGTAGACTCCTTGGACCAATGCTGTTCTGCTACACTGTCATCGACTGCCAGTGTATAAATTTGCCTTGTGGCACTGTTGACTTTTGCCTTAGCCACTCAGCTAAGCCCACTCCATTGCTGTTCTGCAAAATTGTCGGTTTAATCAGTTTGCCTGTTTATTTTGATTTCATCATAGGCTATAGAGTCATTTTTGTTTATTTTTGTTTTTACCATGATTTTACTGTAATTTGTTGTGATTTAATTCATTACTGTGGCTTAGTCTTCTATTATTCTGTTGTGTCTTCTACTATTTTCATCATAAACATGAATGCCGAAACTTCTCTTAATCACAACAGCTACACACCAGCTAATCAAAACTTCATTGGCCCTTTTCAAGAGAACATATATCACTGTTCTCTTGAGTGGGGATGACTCAGTCTGAGTAACACGTGTTCAGTTCGACTCCACGTTTTTCATTGTTTCGAGTGGGATATTTTAGTTATTTTACTATAAATTTTTGTCAGTGTGTTGTTTAGGTGTTTGTCATTTCATTTTTGTTATTTATTTTATCGTTTTTATCAATAATTAAGTGCAATTTGTGTAAAAAGATTTTTATGTTCCGGTCACAACAGAACTTAAGGTCCGGGACAAAGGGCAAAGCAGTTTCCTTATCAGCTGCCGATAAGCGTTTAGTGAGCCGCTCGTTATCTGACTCCTTGCCAAACTCTGCCTGGACAATGCCGAATACCAAAAATCCTCCGGCCATCGACCCTGCGACCATAGAGTCACTGGTGAATAAACACCTTGCTAGTGGCTCTATGACTGACACCTTGGTCACTACGATGTCGGTGGAGCTGAAGGCAGTCGTAGAGAAAGCTGTATCTGCTGCCATGATGCCTGTCCTGGAGGAATTGAGGAATATGCGGGAGGAGATGACAAAGTTGAGCAACAGAGTTTCGCAGCTTGAGGGTGACCTGATCAGTAAGACGGACGAGTTGGAACAATATCAGCGCCGAAACAGTCTTAGATTCTTCGGTGTAGCAGAAAAGCAAGGAGAGTGCACAGATGCTTTGGTGACGCAGCTGTGTCGCGACCACCTTAGCCTGGAGCTTCCATCCACAGCGCTCTGCAGGACGCACCGGGTGGGCAAGCCGCCGGGTCCAGCCAGGTGGGAGGCCGCAGTATCGTCCCATTATCGTCAAGTTTAACAGCTATCGAGATAGGCGACTGGTGTTCAACTCGAAGAAGCGACTGAAAGGAAGTGGCATTACCATACATGAGGACCTGACAGCTCGGAGACAAGAAATCTACAGAAAGGCGGCCGAGCGGTACGGGCGGACCAGCACCTGGACGTTAGACGGCCGAGTGTTCTACGTCGATGGCACCGGAAAGCGCGGCGTGGTGACCAAGCTGTCAGATCTGGAGGTGGCGTCAACTTGACTGCACACTCTGTAAGATTGTTCTTTTATTTAATTTTGTACATGTTAGTTTTGCCAATTTTGTAAATTTCTGGAACGTAAAATTTGTTTTGTTTGTTCATGTAGAAGTTAGGTTTGTTTTAATTTTGTCAATTTCTAAAATTACCTTTATTTAATCTAGAAGAAGTTAACTCTGTTTAATTTGATGTAATCGTAAACCATATAACTTAAAATTTCTTTTATTTAATTTGTAGTACAGTGGTTTTGTTTAATTTTGTTAATTTCTGTAACGTATAATTTGTTTTGTAGAAGTTAGATTTGTTCGAATTTTGTCGATTTCTTAAAATACCTTTATTTAATCTGGAAGAAGTTAGCTCTGTTTAATTTGTTGTAATCGTAAATCTTATATGTTCTTTATTTTATTTTTAGAAGTTAATTTTGATTCCGTTAGTTTTAAATATATAACTTTAGTTTTCCTGCAAATGTTCAATTGTTCTGATCGATAACCAGAATATTAACAAAATGTAATATTAACAAAATATGACTGAATATTACACCAGTCTGAACCAAATCGGTTTAGTTTTATAAATTTTGTTTATTTTAAATTCATTTAAATATCCCGTAATTTCAATCTTTTAACTTTTATTCAATTATTTCATGTATATACAGTATTAAGTTAGTATAGTTAATTATAATCTTTATGTTTGCCATTGATTGATAATACCGCAAACAGCAATGACAATAATTGTAATGCATTTTATCAATTTAATATTGAATTATTTTGGCTCAATTATCAATTATGTGTTATTTAATATAAAATTGAATCCTCTTGTTTGTAAAGTTTATATAATTTCCCGCTTAGTCTATTTCTCATTGTTTTGCTGGAGTGCGGACATTAATTATGTTATGATACTGAGTATGTTAGTAAGTTATTTAGTTTGTGTGTGTATATATGTGTGTATGTGTGTGGTTACTGTCACCGTGCCATGCTACTGTAGTCGCTGGCTGCTCGACTGCACGGCCGTCGGGTGACCGGTGATGGCGTCTCACTCTTCCTCTCCCCTGCCACCATCAACTTTGCAATCAGATCACTTCGCCAGCACCCTTGCTCCCTACTCCAGATTTATTAAGACAGCCCATGACAATACTCAATCTCTTCTTGGTCATATTGACGAATTTCGTTTAATTTTTGAATTTTCTTCTTTTGATATCGTTTTAATTTCCGAATCCTGGCTCAAGCCTAATATATCAGATAAAAGTGTTGATCTATCTGGATATACTCTTTATCGTAATGATCGTCTGTCCAAAGGTGGTGGAGGAGTTGCAGCTTTTGTCAAATCTAATTTACCTACTACAATACTGTACTCCTCTGACACCACCAGGTTGGGGCGACCTGAGTACATGTTTCTTGATGTTTCTGTTAATAATATACATGTTTTAATTTCTGTTTGTTATAGGGCACCTAATCTTGGTTTTCTCGTTGAATTTGAATCCATTCTTCTTGATCTTATGGCTCATTATAGTCATGTCATTGTAACTGGTGACTTTAACTCGAACCTTTTGGACCCTGCTACTTACGATCAGACTTACTTAACAAGAATGTTTCACTCTTGTAACATGACTATACTGCCTTTACAAGCAACCCATCACACTGCTACTACGGATACATGGCTGGACGTCATGGCTGTCTCTGACCTGTCCCATGTCGTGCACCACGGTCAGCACCCTGTCCTTGGCCTGTCAAGACACGATTTAATATTTTGTGTATATCGTCTAACCACCCCTAAATGTGAACCCAAATTCATCTCGTACAGGAGACTCAATAATATTGATTCTGATGCACTTCTGGCTGATGCACTCCTAATGTCTTGGCATGATATAATCCACGCTCCTGATGTCAATACTATGGTAAACATGTTTAATAATTTCACAATTTGTCTCCTTGATAAGCATGCTCCCTTGATCACTAAGAGGGACACCAAGAAACCAGCCCCATGGATTAATGACTACTTACGTCAACTACAGAGGTTAAGGGACATTGCTTTTCATAGGGCTAAAAGAACTAAGTCATCTGACGATTGGGTGGAGTATAAAAGACTGAGGAATAAGACTCAGCAACAATTTCGCAATGCCAAGATACGATTCTATTATAGATCTTTCTCTGGTGTCATATGTACTAAAGGCTTGTGGTCTAAGGTCAGGGAGCTAGGCATTGGTAAGACCAATAGTGACAAACCTGTTTCCCTTGATCTTAATATCGTAAATAAATATTTCACTAACATTCCAATCGATCTGTCCAGAGCTCGTGACTTTGTCAGTGAGCTGAATGCCACTCCTCTTTGCCGCCCTCGCCATCAGTTCGTCTTCACTCAGGTGACTGAGGCTGATGTGCTTGATGCTGTGATGAGGATGACTAGCAATGCAGTCGGTACTGATAAAATCCCTATTAAAATACTCAAACTTTTACTTCCAGCAATACTGACTGTGATTACAGCTATTTTCAATAAATCTTTAACCACATCTACTTTTCCGTCTGATTGGAAATCTGCTATTGTGCGCCCTCTACAAAAAGTTTCGTCACCTCAAGTTGCATCAGATTTCAGACCTATCAGTATCTTGCCAGCGTTGTCAAAATGCCTCGAAAGGTTAGTCCACCGTCAGATGTCATCGTTTATGGAGAGTGCTGGATTATTGTCCAATTTCCAATCTGGATTCCGTTCAAGATTCAGTACTTCCACTGCCCTTCTTAAAATTACTGACGATGTCCGCTCTGCTATTGATAAGTCCCTACTTACCATCTTGACCCTATTTGATTTCTCTAAAGCTTTCGACTGCGTTTACTATCCCCTTCTTTATATAAAAATGCTCTCTGGTGGTTTTTCTGATGGTTGTATTGAATAGGTCAGGTCGTACTTGACGGACCGTCGGCAGTGTGTAAAGGCAGACAACAGAAAATCTGACTGGGAACTGGTGACTAAAGGTGTGCCCCAGGGTTCTGTGCTTGGGCCACTCTTATTCTTACTCTACATTAACGATGTCACTACTGTTATCAATTTCTGCAAATTTCACTTATACGCTGACGACCTACAAATATATACTCACTTCACTCTGAAAGACTTGCCTACTGCCGTAACTAACATTAACTGTGATATCCAGTCTATCACAAATTGGGCTGTCAAGCATGGCTTAAAGCTCAATGAGGCCAAAACCCAAACAATATTGTTGGGCTCTACTAGACTCATTTCTAACATTGACCTGACAAATATACCAAAACTCAAACTTAACAATACAGAATTACCGTTTTGTGACAAAGTTAAAAACCTAGGACTTATTATGAATAAAAACTTGAACTGGACTGATAAAGTAGCTGTAATGTGTAATAGAGTTTTTGCTGCTATACACACTTTGAAAAGATTTGCCATGTTTTTCCCTCTCAATGTCAAGGTGTTGTTAGTAAAGACTCTAGTTTTCACTCACTTTAATTATTGTGATACTGTAATCAATGACATGTCTGTTGAGCTCACGGAAAGATTACAGCGTGCCCAAAACTACTGTATCAGATTTATTTTCAACCTGAGGCGAAGGGATCATGTTACTCCATTTTTCTACCAATTATCCATCTTAAAGTTAAACAATCTTCGACAATTCCATATCCTGATATTGTTGCACAGTATTCTTCAAAATCAAATTCCTAATTATCTGTCAGAGCAGTTTGTTTATCTGTCACAAGTTGGTGTGCGTAGAACAAGACGTGGTGAGTCAACGTTAGCTATTCCAGTTCACCGCACCACCACTTTCAACAAATCATTTATTGTCTCCGCGTGCAGGCTCTGGAATGCTCTGCCTGATAATATCAGATCCATCGATAAGCGCACTCGGTTTGGGGCGGAGGTGAGGTGCTATCTGCTGCGGGCCTAGCGGGAGTAGTGGTTGGTGTCGCTGTGGCTTGGTGGTGGCGGTAATGAGTGATTGTGCCGAATGAATGTAGTTTTGAATAAATGTTATGAATAACTGTAGTTTCGTTTGAGATAGTCGAAATATTTTTAAGTTTAAATATAATGTTTCACATTTTTTGACTTTATATGTTTTACTTCGTACATTGCAATTTCTATTTTGTATTTCCTTGTAAATTGTTATTTATATTTGAAAATATCTTATTATGTATGATGAGGTTAAGTGGTAGAGAGGGCTTTGCAGCCCTAACTTCGCCTCTTGAATATAAATAAAGACGTTTTTCATTTCATTTCATCACTGGTGTTCTGGGGTACACCAATCTCTGTGTGTGTTTTGTGTACTTGAGAGAAGATACATGTCTCATTGTATCTCATTGTGTTACATTGAGAACAATGCCAAAACAAATCTCAATGTGTCTAGGCAGGGTTACAAACCAAGTATGATTTTTTTCTAAGAAAATTTCAATAATTTACTATCCAATGACAAATGAAAAATCTGATGGCTCTAGTTCATCGCTTTCAAACTGTGTAGTATGATGAAATAAAATATAAGTCTTCTTGAATATGAAGATGAGCTTAAAATATCCCACAGGCCAGTTATTTTATATGAAGTCTCCATACATTAAATGGACATGTACAATTATTAACTCATGGACACTCCCTCTTTGTGCTCTTGAAATGGGTATTATGCTATGTCTTTATCCAATATTTCTGATAAAGACATAGCAACTTGCCAAAGGTCTGTTCTTGACAGTTTATATGCCAGGTCATATGAAATAAATACACTGTTTTGTATGCGATTGCCTCCTTCTTTACAGCTGTGCAAAAGCTATAACTTTTTTTTCCTAATTGCCCTTTTATTTATTTATTTTTTAAATTTATAGGATGGCAAAAGGTGCTTAGCGTACAGAATTCTTCCTTCGTTGTTATTTATTCCTACCTAATCGATAATTAAAAATAATATCTAATGGGACAGAAGTAAGTACAAATCTATATCGCCATTGATTGTCAAAAATTACCGCCATTTAATTTTTGAATAAAGTGACATTTATTAATTTCAGTAGTTTGCATTATTTGATACAGTTTCTGAAATTATCTGAATCTTTGTAACTAAGCATACCATTGACTGTAGAAATAAACAGACTGTACAAGGCAAGGCAATTATTGTATATAATGGACAGTTTCAAATAAGCGCTCGGACAACTGTTTAGGGTACTATTAGTCACTTCATTATCTGCTGGAGAGAGACAGAGACATGGATGGAGAGAGAAAGAAACAGGGAGGCAGCTGGGGCTGCCTGTGAAAACATAAGTAATTTTATATATCAAGAAAACTGGATTCACAGGGCCCATATGAGCAGTCTTCTTATTTCTTACTCAATGCTACTACTATATTATATATTTGTTGAATATGAATAAAATATTAACAGACTGAGTTTGTAACATTCTTAAAATTCTGATTTTATAACGTTCAAATTCTGCAATATTTTTAATTAAAATAAGTAGATAACAACTAAACTTGTAACTTGTAAAATTATCTTCTTTCACATAATTTATATTGTGAATAATTTATACTCTCTCTACTCACCTGAAGAAAATGCCAGTGGTGTTGAAAATTTGTGAGATTGTGTCTATTTTGTGTTTGTGACTACTACTCTGATATTAGTGAACTTGTCTTTTAAGGTAAGTTTGCTGATGTCCTATCTCTCTAATATAATAATTTATATTGGTAATTTTTATGTCAATGACAAATATAAAATCAATTAGTTAGCTTTTTTGTAAATGAAAATTGTTTCTATGATATTTTTACAGTCTTGCTTTCCTTATCTGTAGGTGTTTCTGCCAGGGATGCAAGAGATAAGAGAGGTGCATGACTTGCTAGGTAACCATCGATGTTTCAACTCTCGCAATGGAAAATACAAACTTATACCACTCCACTCCAGTTTGTCAAGTGAAGAGCAGGCTGAAGTATTTAGGTAGTTAAATTTAATCCTTTCATAAATCAATTAACGAATTAAGTTATTATAAAGTCGATTGGATTTCTTGTACACTTTTACTAGCTTATCACAAAAAACGTGATTAGCAATTGTGTAATTTAAACTCAGTTCACACTAAGTTGGTAGTCGAACAGGCCACCTACCTGGACCTATCCCGGGTAATCCCCTGATACTCGCAGCCCCTCACAGATGTTTCCTTGATAAGTCACCTACTAGCGAGTCTAATACATTCATTAACGTTTTTATCTGACTCATGATTTCTACATTTTTACATTATATTCGTTTATTACGTAAAACTAGGAAGAATTATACCAAACATGATATGTTTTATTGACGCATCTAATTTATTCAGGAAACAATAAAATATAGATAGTTACACAATTGAAGTATTTTCTATAAAATAAATCTTAATATATATAATTAAACTATTGTTTTAGAGTTAGTTTAACAAAAACTTAAGCAACAGTATTCGGAAATATGCAAAAACTCAAACAAACACACATTAACTAGTATTTTACAAACTGTAGCTATAACACTGCACTTTATACTATAAAATCCTACACTTTATAACACTTCTGTTTTACTATAATTCTTCAAGCCAGAATGACTTTCCATCTTGCCCTATGACTGTAAGAAACACGTTTGATATAATAGCGTTTATATTTCTTTAATAAATTTTTAGTTTATTCCTAAGCTGAGTATTTTACTCACTCCTACATGGATTTTAAATTCTTAAGCTCACTTTTGACTACATATTTACTTTTTTAATAATCCTAGAATTGTTTAGATAAAAATTTAGGTTCAAATCGTAATACTTTACTTCTAAAAGATAAATTATCGATTGATGTTTTACAGTAAATTTTAAGTAATCCATTTATTTTAAGGACACCCCTTCATGCTTTGCATGCCAACCCCCTCACTCGCTGCGCTCGTGACACCTTTGGTCTCAGCATGTGTCTTTTGACTGCAAATAATAGAGGACTAACTGTATATCGTAAAATCTCAATATTAAATGTATTTACAGTGTCTCACTCACTTTGCATTGCTACCTATTAGTATTGTAGTGTTAGCCACTGAAGTTATTCTGAAGTATTTAATAATACCATATGTTTTGAGTTTGATTAATGACAGTGTGTTTTGAATTGACATTATTGTGATTTTAGGTGTCAAATATACTTCATTTATTTATTAATCTTATTTTTATAAAGTAGATAACCTTTTATTAGTACATGGTGTCAGAAGTATAGAACGTAAGAGTATCATGCCCAGATCTCGTAAACCTCGACAGTGTTCTTCTAATTATCTCAATCCAGAAAATATTCAACGTTAACAAAGAGCATACTTCTTTGAAACCTTATCATTTTCAGGCATATGTTGAATGATAATGTTGAAATTCACAACATTATCATTTGAGAACTATTTTTGCGGTTCGGCAAACAGAAATTGGAATTCCCGGTTGAGAAAATTTGAACAATACAGATTAATTTAAAAACTCATTTAAAAACCAGAAAATGTTCAGGTTAGGGCTAATTACTGTCTGTGTATGGGTGAGCAGGTGGGTTATTACCACTGTACGTGTGTAGGTGGACACAGGTACAGTGGTACTGACCCACCCACCCACCCCTATACTTACAGTGGTACTTACCCACTCGTCCACCCCTACACGTGCAGTAATATGCTGTTAAGCATGGGGAATGGAGCAGATGATATTTATGACTCATTCAACCTTCTGAATCCTCACTATGATGTTGTCATACAGCATTTCAATTCTTTTTTTGCTAAAACTGTTAATGTTATCTATGAACTGTACAATAGATCACAGCCAAATGGTGAATCTGTAGAGAATTTTTTACTTAGCTTGTACACTTTAGTAAAGACATGTAACTTTGGTTCACTGAAAGATGAGTTGTTACGGGATAGATTGGTTGTTGGAGTTAGAGATTTACAACTTTCAGAATCCTTATAAATGGACCCAACTTTAACTTTACAATCTGCCATTGATAAAATTAAATTACATGAGTCTGTATAGTCACATCAGCCAACGTTGCCTGATCTTACATCAGACATTGATCATGATACACTTGCTGTAACTAAAGCAAATCACTCTGGCATTCGTAAAAGCAACATTAAGCTGTTTGTTAGCTACAGATGTGATGGTGAGTCTTATCATAGATTCGACGAATGTAGGGCAAAAAATGCAAAGTGTAACTTTTGTAAGATTACTGGGCATTTTGAATCATGTTGCAAAAAGAAAAGAAACAAACAAAATAAAATGCTTTTATAACTTGACTATGAACCAGATGAAACATAATGCAGAACACGGGTTTTTAGAAACAGTTGAATGTCAGGTCCTTCAAGTTAAAAGTGAGTCCTTTATTCCTCCACTAATGGTAGAAGTAACTGTTCTGGGACAACCACTGAATTTAAAAGTTGACACTGGGGCTGATATATCTTACATACCAGATAGTGTTTGGATGGCAATGCCCAATAAGCAAAAATTAAAACAATTTTCGGGGATAATTGAACACACAGGGAGATCTCAGTTATTATGTCTTGGTTCATTCTTAACAACCTTATACTTTGAAAATATATTTTGCAAAGAAGACATATATGTTATCAAAAACAATCCTTATTGTGTATAGGTCAGCCATTAGCTCTTTGTCATTGCTTTCTTTTAATTCTCCTAAACTAACTACTAAATTCACTAGTGGAGAACTCTGTTAAAGGAACTCTGAAGTTTGTTTTCACATAAGTCAACACCTTTGGTAGGCAAACCTTACGCTATAAAACTTAGACAAGATGCAGTTCCATATGCTATTGCCGCTCGTAGACGTTTGCTTTTAGCTCCCTATGATAAGGTGAGGCATGAGATCAATAATATGCTAGAACAGCGTCATTGCTGAGGTCACTGAAGCGACTGAATGGTGTTTTTGTATTGTGGGTGCTAAAAAAAGATGAATCAATAAGGCTGTGAACAAACATGTTATCAGAGAACGAATCAACCGAAGAAACCCTTGCCAAAATTGGAATTTCGCAATTTCTAAATTAGGTGCTTTTTTTCTAAATTAGATGCTTGAATGAGGTTTTGGCAAATACCTTTGGCTGAGGAATCGTGGAAACTGACTACCTTCATCACTCCTTTCGGGAGGTATTGCTTCAAAAGATTGCCCTGTAGTGTATGCTCAGCACCTGAGCATTATCAAAGAAGGCTGGTTGAAATTCTTTCTAGACTTAATCATTGCACAAAAATGATGGATGACATCCTAGTTGTTGCAGAAAGTAAAGAAGAACATGATTTCCATCTAAATGGAGTCTTAAATCGTTTGCTGAAATACAATGTTACTCTGAATGAAAATAAATGTGAAATAGGCAGAAGACAAGTAAGTTTTTTAGGACACACTATATCAGATGCTGGGATAGGAATTGATCTGATAAAAGTAAAAGCTATATTGGATTTGCCTCTACCGAAAAATAAAAGTGAAGTCAAAAGTCTTATAGGGATGTTTCAGTATGTTGCTAAGTACGTGGAGCACTCGTCTGACATTCTGCGTCCACTCACACAGCTTCTGAAAAACAAAGTTGAATTCATATGGAACATAGATCAACAACAGTATACCGAGCAGTGTCAGACATTAGGTTGTGATGAGTTCATTAAGAATCGAAATTATTTGTTAACCCTGGATCGTGAGGACGACATAATTTATGTTGTACACAAAACCCCTTCTAAAAGCGAAGTACGGCATAATTTATCCTGTTGCATTAAAATCAATAAAATTTATGTTTATCATCAAGCAGTCATAACAGAGTTGTTACTAATCGACTCAGAATGTTCTATTCTATTCATTTCCGATTTTTAATAATTGTTATGCAATTTTATAAACGTAGGAAATAAAATTAAAACGTGCAACAAGAAACTTCCACTCAATTCCCGCTTAGCGCGTGTATGTGCTGTGGGTGTTTTACTAAAAATGTTTATGTATACGTCTGTGTGATTTTCCAACGGCTAGGTATGACTTAATTTGTGCTGTTGATAAAAGTTGTTCAAACTTTATTTTTGGCTGTAATTTAACAATTCTTGTATATTTCTATTCAGAAATATGTGTTCTATCAAATGTTACTGTTATAAACATTCCAAAAAAGTATTTTATATTTTTTATAATGTTTACAATATGCAAATTTTGCAAGTGCCGTTTACACAATTTGCGCACGCTGACTTATGGTGTTATAAATTTTACTCTTTATGGAATATTTTCATATATTTTACATTTTCTTGTACTAATAAAGTACATATAGCAAACAATTATAGGAGGCGTGTTTTTAAAGTAAGTACCGTTTTTAAATTACGCCGCCACAGCGCTGCGGTCGCCGTATATCTGTTGGGAAGCAACATCACTCCTCTTGATATAAGACGCAAACAACCTCTTCTAAGAGAGTTCAAAAGATCTTATCTACTCTGGAACTCGCCATTTTGCAAAACATCCCGCAACATGCTGGGTGACTAAAATCTAGAAAAACATTTCTTCGCTCAATGGTAACTTGCCGGAGAAGCAGGTTTTGAATAGTTTCGAAACCTGAATATAGCTTTGTGACCGGAGATAAATATGTAAACACTATGTCAGAAGTAATTTGTACTTTAGATTATATTTTGCTTGTAATTGTTCATTCTTTCTCCTTTTAATTTTGTAGAAGACTTTGAAATCCATTCAATATATATTAATATTATTAAATAACATTAGGTACTTCTATACATGTGTACATTGTAGCTGGACGGGAGTCAGCCGCTAACATGTTGTAGTCTTTCTACAGGCCGTGTAATAATTAATTAAAAACTAATTTTCCACGTTGTTTGATAACAGAAGCCAATTACCTGCTTCATGTCCTGCATCGATTCAGTCGCTGAGGGAAACCTTATAAACACCCTAACTACCCACCCACCCACCCTTACACATACAGTGGTATTGACCCACTCGGCCACTCTTACACATACAGTGGTATTGACCAACTCGGCTACCCTTACACATACAGTGGTATTGACCCACCCAGCCACCCTTACACATACAGTGGTATTGACCCACCCGCCCACCCTTACACGTACAGTGGTATTGACCCAGCCGCCCACCCTTACACATACAGTGGTATTGACCCACCCGCCCACCCATACACGTACCGTGGTACTCCACCTATATAGAATCCTGCCGATTGCGAAGTGCGTGCTGTAATACGGTTTCTCTGTGCTCAAGGCTTCAAAGCAGTTGACATTCATCGCCAAATCAGTGAAGTGTATGGTGAAAACATTATGAGTGATGGAGTGGTTCGGAAATGGGTTAGGGCCTTTAAAGATGTTCGCACAAACATTCATGATGAGGAACGAAGTGGGCGACCTTCAGTCAGTACCGATGATCTGATTCAAAAAGTAGGACTGTAAAGTGAAAGAGAACAGACGATTCACGATTTCGTCCTAAGCTGAAATGTTTCCTGCTGTCTCAAGAAGTGTTCTTTACGAAATTGTGTCTGAACGTTTAAATTATCAGAAACTGTGTTCATGGTTGATGCCAAAAATGTTGACTGATGAGCACAAAACCAAAAGATTGGGTATTGCATTAAGTTTTCTCGAGCGATACAGTAACGAGAGGGATGATTTTTTAAGCCATATTGTCACAGGCGATGAAACATGGGTAGCCTACGTTACACCGGAATCGAAGCAGCAATCAGTGGAATGGCGGCATTCATCATCCCCTAGGAAAGTGAAATTCTAACAAACATGTGCACTGTGTTTTGGGACAGAAAGGGTGTGTTGCCATTTGATTTTTTGCCTCGTGGTGACACAATCAATGCAGCTGCATACTGTGAGACTTTATGAAAACAAAAGGCGTAGCATGCTGAGTGCAGGTGTCGTTTTGCTCCATGATAATGCCTGTCCACACACACACAGCAAATCGAACACAAGACCTTATCACTTCTTTTGGCTGGGAACAATTGGACCACCCTCCATACAGTCCCGATCTAGCGCCAAGCGACTACCGTTTGTTTCTGCACTTGAAGGCGCATCTGGCGGGGCAGCGCCATTCCGATGATGACGAAGTAAAAACGACTGTGAAGCAGTGGTTGTCTAATCAGGCGGCAACCTTCTTTGACGATGGCATACAAAAGCTGGTCTCAAGATATGATAAGTGCCTTAATATTAATGGGAATTATGTAGAGAAGTAAAGTATGGCTTTTCAAGTGAATAAATTATTTTTGGAAAAGATTTACTTTTTGTTTTTTTTACATCAAAACGGTACTTACTTTAAAAACACGCCTCGTTTTTTTTATTTTCCCCAATAAACTAAAAATATGTCTATGGGTACAATATGACTGTTTTTCCTAAACAACTTTTTCTTGTTTATTCAATTGTGGTTTTTTTTAATTTTTACTTGTACTATTTGATTACCTTCAATGATCATACTGTAACTTTGCACATTTTTTTCATTTTTGCGTCTTATGTAAACAAAACAATCAAAAAAAACCTAGTAGTTTATCCAAAATGTAACTACATATTATTATAGTGCACTGAATTATAAACAATTTGGCCATCTTGGAATTATTTACAAAAATCTTTAGTGCTCCTAAGGAGGGTTATAAGTTACAATGTACGTACAAAATTAAAAAGGTTTTTCAATCTTCATGACAGTAATTATTAATTACTAATTTTTTTGTAAGTTTTGATGGTAGTATGTGAAAGTACAGTTCTTGAGAAGAAAAACGATATGATAACATTTACATTTGGAACATATTTAGTATATTTTATGATTTTTACAAAAAAGGCTTGCAAAGCACCTAAAATGGCACCAAATATATTCACACAGTTAAAAATAAACAGTGTTCACGATCGAGGGTTGATATTTATTTTTATTCATACTTTTATTTCATTATATTGGTAAAAGGTTCTAATTACATATTAGTGGTTGAGATAGTCAAAAGCACCCGTGATAAGACCAACTCTTCCTAAATTAAATAAACTGTGAGAGGTAAAAGAGTAATCTAGGGTCTTAACACTAAAAGGGCAAATAATTAAATGCTATAAAATGAGATAGTAAAATATTCTTTACTGAAACTAAAACCAAAGATATACTATAACAAAAACAACAACCAATTTATACAAAATTATCTTAGCTGAAAGAAAAGACAAATTCCAATAAAAATATAATTAAATCACAAAAATCTCATAAACTAACGTAAACTAACTTCAAGTGCTCGGCTAGGATTCTGCTTATCGACGTGTGGTCTAGAGCTGGAAAAACAATTAAACAGATTAGTTCTATAGGAGGTGAAGCTCTAACTCACCTAAAACTATCTGAGCCCCAAAACCTCACCTGGTGTCCCCTACATCCGACAGACCTCCACTACTCGTCCAACCAAACCCGGAAACTCCCGGTCGGTCACTCTCCCCAATCCCTCGCTGGCCCGCGAATATATACAAACACAGTGACCGACCTTCTAGTGGTCAAACACCTCGAGGCCACAGTGATGCTTCCGCCTTCCGGCTTTTGACTATCTTAACCGCTAATATATAATTAGAACCTTTTACCAAAATATAATGGAATAAAAGTATACATAAATATAAATATTAACAAATAATTTTGATTCTTAATGAACTTATCACAAGGTGAACAGAGTGATAAGTAACATAAATATTATTGTAAATTATAGTGATAAATTTAAGTGTCGAAATAGTGACTAAGTAAAATAATTTAAGTTTGTAAATATTTCATAGTGTTGATTCAGTGATTTAGAACTTGTAAATATAAGTAACAACTGGTATTCAGAAGTGGAATCCTTATTTATTTAGGACCCTGTTGGACTGTAATAACATTAATCCATGTTCACGGTCAAAGTAATGTAAAACCGATGCAAAAATATTTCTGGCCTGAGAGTTGTAAGCTTTCCCACGATGGCGGCATAGTTATTAACTCAACACAGCACTTCACTTATTATTTAATACATGGAAAACATATATTAAATATTAAAAACGTAAAAACTAAAACAAAATAACTAGGCATATTGTATTTTATGTTAAGTTACTCCAGGAAACATCCACATTAGACTGACCACCCTTACACTACAGACAACCGTTACCCTCTACCCAGTCACCCCGTTCTTGGAAAAACATTAGCCATCATGAGTCATACCCTTGACCAATGTCTATCTAGAGTTGTTGTTGGGAACTTGTTGAAAAATAAAAGTTGCATATCAAATTTACAAAGAATTCAACACCAACGTCAAGACACTAATGTTTTCTCAATTAATAAGATATCAGAATTATAAAAACGCTTCATCTGGTGTAATTGTCCATATTTTCCAATTCCTTTGTTTTTAATACATGGGCCGTGAATGTGTTCTGAAAATCAATTGTGTCATTTTATACACTTTATGCTCTTTTTCATTAATAAATTGTTTATTTTTATGTAAAACATATGCAAAAATACTTTTTTTAAAAATAAAAACACATGTTTTTAAGTAAAAACATCATTCTTCGTAGTTTTTTACGTAATCATTAAATATAATGTACACATTTAGAAATAATGAGTTTGATAAAAAAGTTACTGAATATATTAGACTTGCTAGTAGGTGACTTATCAAGGAAACTGCTGTGAAAGGCTGCGAGTATCGAGGGATTATTCGGGACGGGTCCAGGTCTGTCTGACTGCCAACTTAGTGTATACAGAGTGTTGGTTTGTTTTGGTTTGTTGCTAATATTTATGTAACCTAACTATTGTTGCTTACATTACAGCTGTCAATCTTCTCTTTGATTGTGTATAAATATATTATTATTGATGAAACTAAATGGGTATCATTGATAATAATTATTGATTGGGCGAGCCGGTGGCCTAGCAGTCTAAGGCGTTAAGACTTTGAGTTTGGGTTAGAGATAGCGTTGGTTCGAATCCAGCCTAGACTGGAAATATTTATCAGTAATAATCACTTTCTGCTGTACTGATTCGCCCCTTACTCTGTCTGAATAAGTTCCTCACACATATCAATAGTCTATGAGAATGGGCAGAGTAAGGTTAAGAAGGAGGACGGCCCCTTCTTAAAGAAAAACTAAAAAAAAAATGAAGTTCAAATATTTGTATTCTACACAGAACAGCAGAGATTGTAAATAAATATACCTACATGTAGGTATATTTATTTGAGACATTTCATCACTTCTTTGATGATAACCATTTTATCAGATAATATGGAAAATATCAACTTCTTGTAGGGAGTAACGGAAATCCACAAAACAGACTGCATTTTGATAAAAAGTTACAGAAAACCTGTGAAAGGTGCTCTGATTTTCAGTACACTTTTACGTCAGTATATCTGATGACTACAATTAGATTTAAAACAAATTTTTTAGATAATCTACACTGGTATTTGTCTATTTCTTAATGGAATTATTATGAAGTTAGTTGTTGATTTAAGTTGTTTTTTTTCTGGGATCTTTCCAAATTGCTTATCAACGTAACATGGATGAACATTCAATATCTGAATTTGTTCTCCTTGCAACTTATCTCCTACATAGTTATTAGCATGGTTTTGCATGTCTAAAATATATGTATAATAAATGCTAAAATGACTGCTAGACCATGATTAGACATTGATTTTATTTTAATAGTTATAAAATGAACCCTAATTATGCTATGATGCCCTGTTTTGCCATAATAAAAGGTTGAGTGGCCTCATTTGTTGTTTATATTGTCTTTTACAATATTACATTGAATTGTAAAGTAAGATATCTATACATTAACTGAATGTAGATTGAATTTGTTAACAGTAAACCAAAAGAGGGAGTGAGGAAGATTGTACTGTCAACCAATATTGCTGAAACCTCTGTCACCATTGATGATTGTGTATTTGTAGTCGACAGTGGAAGGATGAAGGAAAAAAGGTAAATAGAATACAGCCCTTAATGAACAAGAAAAAATTTATAAGTATTATTTAAGATTTAAAGCCACAGATTTTTTTCTAGCCACTTCATAACTTTTCCTAGTTTTGCGTATGTTGTAGCTCTTGGGTTTGAGAAGAAGACTAAAGTCTCAAAATCATAAGTGAGTAACTGCTTGATATCAAAGAAATATATTTATGTATATACAAGTGAAACAACCAATGATAAGCATTTGAAACAAATTTATTGGTTGACATTTACAGCCATTAGTTGTTTAATATTTTATATACATATATATATATATATATATATATATATATATATATATATATATATAAAGACGATTCTATCATGAAGATGCAAAATTATAAAATTTAACAAGATCTACAACTTATACATATACATTTTTATTTAAATGTTTATA
This sequence comes from Stictocephala bisonia, assembly GCA_035578905.1. Lineage (NCBI taxonomy): Eukaryota > Metazoa > Arthropoda > Insecta > Hemiptera > Membracidae > Stictocephala > Stictocephala bisonia. Next base: position 6,599 of record JAQJVL010006556.1, on the reverse strand, counting down.
GTATCAGCTGTTGAATTAATTATTCTACAGTTAAGTATTTTTATAACCTTATATCATTCTCTACAACTGAAGATGGTCTTTTGAGACTGAAATCGATCTTGATTACTAAAAACATCATAAAAGATTGCTAAGTGTTGTCTGTATATACAGTAGAACTTGGATAATTCGAACCTGAAGGGACCAATGCGAAAATTCGAATTATCCAATACTTCAAATTAACCAAGTTGTATTTTTTATGTAACTTTCATGATCCTAAAAGGCTTAAAATAATACCCACAAATTACTTTTTTAATATAAAATTTAATGTATTCATTTAAAGTTCACTACAGTATATTAAATATAACTATAGAGGCATACAGTATGTAAAAATTACAATAATGAAGGTTTAACAAATTAGGTAAATGCAGTACATGTATGTAGATAGACTTACACTTTTTAAAGTTTAATAAAGTAATTAGAAATATCTTGTTGCTTTGAAGAATTAATTTTTTTTGTATTTACAAAATTTTCAAGAATATTTAGAGATTGGAAAACAGATTCACTTACATTAGTTTGCCCTTCAATATACCGTCGAAAATCATAAAGTTGCTGAAGGGCCTCTGATGTTGTAGGGATTGATGGCTGTTCTACTTCATCCACATCTTCTTCCAGGTCCGACAAATTCAGCTTTGTTTTTGTTCTTTACCTCCGCCAAAATGTCTTGATCAGAAAGTTCTCCACACACTGCTACTTGTTCATCTAAATTTACGTACTCTTCAAAGGTTGACTCTTCCCATCCGTCGGGTGTAGAAGGAACATCTTCTTCTAAAGCTCTATCATGGTCAGATATCTTGACAAACCCAGCTTTTTTGAAGCAATTCGCAATTGTTGCTTGAGACACTTGACCCCATGCACTGTGACACATTCTTGATGCTTGAAGGAGGTCAATTTTGAAGGTGTTTTTCTTTTCCAATGAATCTGTCAAGAGGTTTTGTACAACAAGTCGCCGGTAAAAGTGTTTAAAATTTTTAATAATGCCCTGATCCATTGGTTGTACAACTGACGTCATGTTAGGGGGGAAAAAGATAACCTTAACATTGCCCATATTTGGAATTGAATTGTGGGCAGTACAGTTGTCAACAAATAGGATGATTGTTCTTTTCTGTTTACAGAAATGTTTGTCTAGTTTTAACAGCCACTCTGCAAACAGCTCTGATGTCATCCAAGCCTTCTTATTTGATTTGTATTCGATAGGTTTGGATTTTACGTTTTTAAAGCATCTTGGATTGCACGATTTGCCTATCATAAGCAAAGGCAACTTTTCACTTCCGTCCATATTAGCTCCAACTAACAAAGTAACTCTTTCTTTACTGTTCTTTCCTCCTCTGCATTGATCTCCTTTAAAAGTTAGTGTTTTGTCTGGAGTACATTTAAAAAATAAACCAGTTTCATCCACGTTGAAAATGTTTTTTGCTGGAGTTTCTTCAATCATTTTTAAAACATCATTTTTCCAAACATTTGCAGCTTCTTGGTTGACGCTAGCACTTTCACCGCAAACAGACTTGAATGTTACATTGTTCCTGTCCTTAAACCCGTCTAACCAACCAGCACTCGCTTTAAAATCAGATTTTCCCAAATTTACAGCAAATTCTTCTGCCTTTGTTCGAACAAGAGGTCCTGATAAGGGAATATTCATGTCCCGGGCTTGCTTGAACCACTTAAGCACGCATTCATCAACTTCTGGGTTCTCCGGATCTCTGGCCCTTTTACGGTTCTTGCCACTTAAAGCACTGTTCATTATTTTATCCCTATTCTTCAAAAATGTAGACACTGTGTTAGGTGCTATCCCATACTTTTTAGCGATGTCACATTTTTTCATTACACCCTGTTCCACCTCACGAATTACAGCCACTTTTTCATGAAATGTTAATGTCTTGTACTGAACACGCGGCTTACTAGTTGAAGCCATTTTGATCAATAACACAAACAAAACAAACTTACAATTAAAGGCACACTAATAAACAACACACAATTAACGGCACAGACTACACGACTGCACTGGGCGGGCCGGCTGGATGGGGTGGGGGCGCCGGGTCAACAATCGCAACATAATGGCGGGGCGCGCCGAGGGGAGGGGAAGAGACAGATTAGGAATTCCCAGAAGGTGATTTCCCTGCCGACACACTGACCAAACAATGCAAACCTCAAACGGAACCTTGTTTACAGTACATTAGTCAATGTTTCACTTTTACCGTTGATGTAAAAACTTCGAATTAAAGAGATTTAACTTCGAATTATCCATGATTATTTTACATTGGTAATATTACAATGTTCAAGGGACCAACCCAAAACTTCGAATTAAAGGCAATTTCGAATTAAAGAAGTTCGAATTATCCAAGTTCTACTGTATATAAAATTTATTGATTTCTGTTATGAGAGTTTCTCTCGTTTGCATTGTCTACATTTTTAGAACATTGCTTTTAGATACCTTTCTGAACTATAATGAATCAGTAAAAAGGCAAGAAATGGAAAAATTGTAACTGATGCAAATATTGGTGATATAATTGTTGATGGTATAATATGTTAAAGTAATGTTCATTTCAAGTTTAATCTATATATATATATATATTTTTTTTTTTTTTTTTTTTTTTTTTTTTTTTTTTTTTTTTTTCTGATAGGTCAGATGGCATTAAACTGTCAGTATAGGTTTATTATTATTAATTATATTAAGCCAGCTGTTTTTAAAGTTGTTGTTCTTTTGTAAGTATTATTTTCGCCATTAACAGAAATACAGTTTGTTTAAATGTTTCAAGGTACTCTTTATTTAGTAGGAATTGGAAAAGGTTATGGGTTCCAGTTCACACAAAAAGACTGAATAAAGATATCAAACGAGAAAGTCCGAAATCGTGTCAAAAATTGTTTTGTTGTGGAGTATTGTCTTTCAGCATTTTTTTAGTAATTGGATCTGGCGAAACACATAAAACCTTTGGCTGGTGAAGCAGATTGGCCAATATAGAAAAGAAAATGCCGCAACTTGCTAGATTATCACAAAGGTGCTTTGGATGTTATAGACAGGAAGATCGTGAAACCTGAGCCCTTAGCAGCTGGTGAAGTAGATGAAAAAGTCAAGATGAAACACCAAAAGGCAAATGATTTTTTTCACAAGGCAAATAGTTACACAAAATCTATTATATCAAGTTCAGTTACTGACACAGTGTAGCAAAATATTATTTTATCTCAACGCGGAATAAAATTTAAAGAAATAACTTTACCAGAAATTGATGATCTAATATCTGAAACAATTTTTGAATGTTGTATGGTGGAATATCATAATATTTTGCCAGGCAGAAATTCTAAACTACTTCTAATTGGATGTTATAGAAACCCAATTTCAAAAAATGAACCACAATTTATAGATAAATTTAATATTCTACTAGAAATTAAATTGTAGGTATGAAAATATTGTTTTTATGGGTGACATATTTTTTATGGGTGTAAATATATGTTAGATTACACTAATGTAAATAGAAATAGGCTTAACAGCATTGTTATTGCAAATGGTTTAAGTTCTATTGTAAATTTTCCCACCCGAATCACTGAAATAACAGAAAGTACAATAGACAATAGGCCTATCTTTATTAATTTAAATGATAAAAATTATAAAGTACATACATACATACATACATACATATCCGGAAACCCGCTCCAGTTCACTCCTGGGTTCGGGCGTTCACCAAGCCTCTCCATTCCTGTTTGTTATTCCACATCTCTCTTCTCATCACCTCCCCCCACACAACCCCCCTCTTCTCCACATCGACTTTCACGCCATCCAACCATCTTCCCCTAGGTCTTCCTCTGGGTCTTCTGCCCACCACTTCCATCTCCTCCATTCTTCTAGGTATTCTTTCTTGTCTCATCCTCTTCACATGCCCGTACCATCTTAACCGTGACCTCTCCACCCCCATTCTCAAACTCTCTTCAGTTAAACCTCTTCTTATCTCGTCATTCTGGATCCTATCTCTTCGTGTTTTGCCTTTGATGGCTCTTAGAAATCTCATCTCCCCCGCTTGTATCCTACTCCACTCCCTTTCCGATAATCTCCACGTCTCAGCTCCATACGTCACCATGGGTTTATAATAAGTTTTAAACATTGCTACCTTGGCCCTTTGTGGTACACTTCCATCCCATACCAGGTGTTTCACGCTTCCAAAAAACCTACCACCCATTTCCAATCTGTTACTTATTTCTTGCTCCATTTTCCCATTGCTCGATAACACTGTTCCCAAATACTTAAACTCCTCCACCTTCTTCAAGCTCTCCCCATTCAACTCCACGACCCCTCCCAGGTCCGTATCTCTACCCACCACCATCACCTCAATCTTCTCCATGCTCACCTTCAGACCTCTCTCCATCATCTTTACACTCCACTTATTCAATACCTCCTGCACTTCTTCTATACTTTCCCCCCACAACATAATGTCGTCCGCAAACAACATCGCATTCACCCCTCCTCCTACATCCTCCTTAATTTCCCTCAGCATCACCTCCATTATTACATTGAACAAAACTGGTGATAAAACACTCCCTTGCTTCAGCCCCTTTTTTACTTCAAACCACTCAGTATTCCCCATACTAGTTCTAACCCTACATCTATGTGTCCTATATAACTCCTTCATCCATCCAATCATTCTTTCATCTATTCCTATCCTCCTCAAGCTCTCCCATATACTACTTCTGTTAACAGTATCATATGCTTTTTCCACATCTATGAACACCATGATCAACTTCTTGTCATATTCCCAATACTTCTCGATCATTTGCCGCACTGCAAAAATCAGATCTATGGTGCTTCTTCCTTTCCTGAACCCATGTTGTTCCTCACCCATCTGTTCCTCCACTGTTCCTTCTATCCTGTTTAACAATATTCTCTCAAACACCTTGGTCACCTGGCTCGTCAAAGTTATTCCTCTATAGTTTTTACACTCTCTTCTGCTCCCCTTCTTGTGCAGTGTTATAATTTCTCCCTTTCCCCAATCGTCCGGTACTCTTCTACTCCTCCATACACATCCAAACACCCTCTGCAGCCAATGTATTCCTATAGGACCCAATGTTTTGATCATGTCTATTGATATCTCATCCGGTCCTGCAGACTTCCCATTTTTCACTCTTTTCAAAGCATCCTCTGTCTCCTTCCAACTTATACCTTCCAAACCCTCCAGATAATAATCGTTGTCTTCTTCCTCCCCATCAATATACCCTTCATTCAGTAGTTTTTGAAATAATTTTTCCACACTCCTTTGATTTCTTCACCCCCCACCAGCTCTCCGTCTTCTCTTTTCATCGTCAGGGCACTCTCTGTTTTCCTTTTCTTGTTTTTCATCATGCTGTAAAATAGCTTTTTGTTTCCTTCCATATCCCTCTCCAACTTATCTGTGAATGACTCCCAAGCTCTCTCCTTCGCTTCTCTTACTATCTTTCCACTTTTTCCTTATGTAGTCCTCTCTATCTGCCTGGGATCTTGACTTCCACCATTTCCTCCAAGCTCTATTCTTTTCCTTTACCCCCCGTCTTGTCTCCTCATTCCACCAACACGTTTGCTTATCTCTCTTCCTTCCCGATGTTCTTCCACATACCCTTTCCGCTGCGCTTACCAGTGACTCTTTGAAGAGCTTCCATTCACTTTCCACATCACCTACTTCCGTCCTTGGTAAGTGTTGTTTCACTATCCTCTTGAATTCTTCTCTTTTTTCCTCCTCCAGTAATTTCCAGCATTTTATTCTTCTTATAGGTTTGCTTGTCGCAACTTCTTTCATTTTAATCCGAAACACCCCGACCAGCAGCCTGTGGTCCCCACCCATACTCACGCTGGGTATCACCTTCACATCCAGGATTTTCCCCCCCCATTCCCTGTCCATTATGATGTAGTCGATGACACTCTTTTGTACCCCATCCCAGCTGTATCTCGTCACCATATGACTCTCTCTCTTTCGGAATTTCCCGTTTCCAATCGTCAACGCATTCCTTTGACACATATCCAGCAATCTCCTCCCTTCCACATTCCTATTCCCATATCCAAAACTCCCCATCACCTCCTCATATCCCTTCCTATCAACACCAATTTGGGCGTTTAGATCACCCATTAGTAAGTTCACATTTCCTATTTGGTCTTCCATTTGTTCTTCAAACACTTCCTTTTCCTGCTCTGTGCATCCTGTCTGCGGTGCATAAACTTGCATTAATCTTATTTCCCTGTTTCCTTCTCTTTTTTTTATTATTATCAGCCTATCCGATATATATTCAACTCCTTCCACCTTCTCCTTCATCCTCTTATTAACCATAATAGCAACTCCATTCCTTCTGTTCCTGCCTCCACTCCAATACAACATCCCTCCCCCTCTTATCTCCTTTTCTCCTTGTCCATTCCATTTCGTCTCACTTAAGCCCAACAAATCCAGCCTCCTCTCATTCATCACATCTATTAGTTCTTCCACCTTGCCTGTTAATGTCAATATGTTCAATGTACCAATTCTCATCCTGTTTCGTTTCCGGTCCGTATCCTTTAATCCATCCTTCCGAGGCTTAGTTCCATTGTTGAAAGCAGTTTTAGACTTCACCACGGT